>KZ347156.1:25375-42739 GCA_002352805.1 Teladorsagia circumcincta | reverse complement strand
AAATGATCGTCATAATCAGGGCATCCTGTACGAAGTTCCGACGGAACTCAAGTTTTTCTTAGATTTTAGGGTCGTAATAGTTGAATAGTGCCATAAATTCTACAGCTGTACGAAGGAATCGAAGGATAATAAGGAATTGGCAAGGAAGGCAAAACCTTGCTTCATTTCGACGCTGAACTCAGATGTTCGCGACAAGGCATCTCACGCCGAAAATGGAAGTCAGTTTCGTATTTCAAGCAATGGTTAAGAAACCAAGTACATTCAAAAAAAGGAAACATACGTTTGACAAGAATGAGTAGCACCCGGCACGATTATGACAAATAAATAGAGACCATTAACACGATCTCTCTTGGAAATGAACAAAAGCTTACTTTTATAATCCATACTGCTGGATCCAAAGAGACATTACAGCTGAATGGAATGAAATTTCACAAAAACGCGCCGTCGCCATTTCGAACATTTGCGTTCCACGTGTGATTGCGTACGACAAATGGGTACCGTAGCCTAACGCCTAGTTTTAAAGACCTGTCAACGAAATGTGGCACCGATGGAGATCATGGTGTGCAACAGAATAGGATGCGAAGCTAGTGAGTTGGTACACCTTGGTGTCATGGGTTACTGATTAAGCCAACGCCCAATTTGGGCCAAGCTTCCGAGGTCTAACGCCTGCGGTGTGTCGGGGAATCGAGGTGTTCCACCCTTAGTTCTGCACCTACAATAGTCACTCACAGTCATCTGATTTTCGCAAAGGGAGGAGCCCGAAGTCCATGAACAATCTCGTTTCAAATCTTTCTAGCATCTCGGAAATACCACATCCTGCCAAAATTAGGATTACTGTAAGCGACACAGGCTGTTGCAGCACGTACTCCACCTCCTTCGGTATGGACTTTCGGAATAAAGGATCGTAACAAGTTATAGCGTTCTCTCGAAGCACAATCGACCGTCTCTGTGCCAATTTCCAAGAAGTTTCACGACCTCCCACTATTTACGATAACACCCTCATCATTACATATGCCCGTTTCTACCACTTTTCCCTCCGAAACGGCCATCGAGCGGAGGAAGTGCGGGAGGGAGGGCGGGGTACATATCCTTGTAAAATATTATGTTGGCAAAAAAGTCATGCAACAAATTACAATTATTGCCAGGGAACTTTCCTGTGATCTCCAAAAATTCCGCAACATGTTTGTTGAGAAAGCTTTTTTCCACTTTTGCTATTTCAGACAACCAGCCAGCTCATTGTCTCGCTATTTGTTACACTTTTACACCGATTTCACGAAAAGCACTTCGCGCACTTAATTTCCACGAGAAGCTCTTGGGATCTTTCACCAGTCAGGCTACACCAACGATTAACCAGAAGATTGGCGAGGGCACGTTCTCTCGTTTTACGGTGCATCAGCGTTTCATTCTGATTAGCTTCGAGTTTTTTATCCGAAGATGATCCACACTCCAACCACCCCTTGATAGGCAATCACAATGTTCTTCCCGACACTGTTGATGAGGGATTTGTATAGATTACCGATCAATTGTCAGTGTAGTTCTGATACGACAAGGTTAGCTCGATGTCACACTTTGCCATTCGGGCGATTCGCTAACGTGTCGCAGCCTGTGGATCACTCTACTGGCTGGTACCGCAACGCGACCGCAGCGAATCGCTCGATTCGCAAAGTCTGACATCAGCATTACAGTACGGAGACATATCTAAAGACTTGCCAAAATCCGAAAATACAGAGTTCGAACTCACATAGCTTGACCCAGATTAGTTCCAAACACGATGTGACATCGTCGCGTTCAAGTTGATTGACCGTGATTCCTTCGTTTGACTACTTGGCATATTTACCGGCAATGAGGAGGGGATGCAAAATGGTGGCTAATCACGAGCCGGCAGTAGTCTGGCTCCGACGATCAGGGCTTCCCAACTGCTAAAGCTTAAGATGGTCCATGTCGGGCCTCCCCAGATTCTCTGTGGAATATGGGAGAAGCTGAATCCTCGAGACCCCTAAGTGTAAATGTCACACGCAACGCGGAAGTCAACCATCCACAGCTCTACTGCAACGTTTCTATAATAATATGAAAGAAAAACAAGGCAAAGTATGACACTGCTGGACCTCTTGTTGCTTAGAAAATCCAGGAAAATTCTAGGGCTTCCAGACGGAGAGTTCTTTCATATCCGCCTTATAGCCCTAAGCTCTTGCTAATGGATGCCTACCTGCTTCTCTGTCGAGACCACTTTCTAGAGACATTAACTCATTTCAACCATGATGATATCAAAATCGACCTCTAGTTTTTCTTGGATCAGCACTCAACGAAGTTCTACAACAAAGGCATCCAAGAGCCTCCAGTGCGTTGGCAATTAGTTGTGTTGTGGATATTGGTAGTGTGTATTATGCTAGATGGGCGAAACAAAAAGGTAATAAAATATCAAAATCAAAATTTAGCAAGTTTGCTGCTAGACTTATGTACCATCCTAATGCAAACCGCTAATATGCGCGTTGGGTGACATGAATTAACCTTCGTGATAGGGCTCGGAAGAAGCCAATCGCTAACAGAACTGGGGGCTTGCAGCACTTGCGCTACCCCTTTATGTAATAGCATCCCAAGGGTTGTACGGTTGAACACCTACTGAGCACATTCTCGGTTATTCTACATTGTGTTGCAGTAGCAACTGGAGCAGTGGAGGTAGGAGGGGAGGATGGGAAAAGGAGAAGAAAAAACAACTGCCAGTAGACCTAAGGTTATCAAGTGATGAGATCTTATTCTGACGTCACGGAACGCAAAATATACGCATGCTGGCTGTTGCCAGAGGACAAATATGGTGTCCGAGGGTAAAACAGATGTTCAATTTTGCTTCCACGCTATTGCTATATTTCACCCTTCTCTTCTCCATTTCTAGAGGATCTGTCGAAGGTCATTCAGTCAGTCGATTAGCCGGCTCATCGCTTGACAAACAACAGCGGTTTTAGAGAAGTTGAGAATACACTTGCTTTTGGTTAGACTCCACCCGAGACGCTCCATCCTAACAATAAGTACCGATCGGACGGCCTGTCGTTCAATCTTTCGGTTAATCGGATTTTTGCTTGGAGGACAGTGAATCTGCGAAAATAATGGAGAATTCATTTCTCGCTGGTAAGTCTCATAAATAACGAGGAAGATTTCTGAGATATCCTTACAATTTCAAGGGCCATAATACCCTTCATATGCATCAATTAATAAAAGTCATATGATCCCGTGAACAACTTGAATGATAAGATAAGGATAAACTCTATCAAACGACCACTAAGCTTACTTGACACATTAAAGACAAAAGTCAGGCTCGTGCTTGGGCATAATGTGATTGAAACTGACTATAGAGATGGAAAATGGAACGACAATGAAGAAAGAACGCAAATAAATCGTCGACAAGCCAAAAACGAAAGCCTCACTCCCCCGGCAGTGAAGAAGGCCAGCTTGGGAGAGGAGCACGTCCAAACGAGTTTACCGGATATGCCAGCTATTCCTTCGGTTGATACGTTAATCATCTTAGCTGATTTCACTCGTTATGCCGGCCATGCAAACTCGGAAAGTGGGCGGAGGGAGCAGGGATGGGCGGCGGGGGCAGGGAATACATGCCCTGGGGCCTTATTGCGGCTCCTTTCGCGATTCTGAGAATGGCAGCGTCTTTTTCGGTGCGTAGCCATGCACAGAAACGACAAAAGGGCGTGTTTTGGTCCACTGAGCCTGACTTGTAGCTTTAACTATCAGGTTCTGAGGAAAGACCTTTCCGTTTCGGATGGTCATGTTTCAAGGCAACATTTTCGACCAAAATTGTTACAGACTGCTACATTTTGCACATTATTGGAGAGCGCAATTTTTGCTTCATCTGAAGAACTGTCAACTCTGTTCAACCCTGTTATATAACGACTGCTCCCTTTTTTTAAAGCTCTGAATACAACATACACAACGAGCGAACTCGCACAATTTTCCTCTAGCTCGGGTTGGGGCAAAAGGAGCGGGATTGTGTGAACTCGCATCGCATTTGAGAGAAATGCGCTGTACAGCGATAATTCGGAAAGCTTGTGCAAGGGTGGAGACAGCCTTGTAGTAGGTGGTGAGGGTTATCGTTGCATTCACAGCAGCCTACCGTCCACACGGACCTGCTTTTCTGATGCATTTTTATCCGTCACAGTACTCCCGACGTGGACGTGCTCCTCAATTTTATAGCATTTCAAATTTTGAAATCTGCCCTCATCCTTGTGGAGGAAGTACGACAAAACGGCTGAAAGCTTCTGAACTACTCATTTCGAACTTGCGTAAATCTTGAGCGGCTCAGGACCCTAGCGCCTGCGCCTTCAAATCGCGCGCCAGCCTAAGCCACGTCACTTCGCCATTGCATCACCCATATAGATCGGTCGCCCTTTTCGCCTCCCCGGTTGTCAGGTCATCTCATCGCTTCTTTCCATCATCTTTACATGCGAGAGTCAGAGTGTCAGTTCGCCTGCTCTATAATCCATTCAACTATTACATAATACGGTTTCGTTCAACTAGTATCTCAATCTTCTGAACGGGATTCCCTGAAGTAGTTCCACGCTCATTCCTTCCTAGATACTCATATCGTAGATATTATAGGGGTCGCACTTAAGATCTCTCCTTTGTATTCCATAGTAGTATTTTCTTCGCTGCTATAGTAGTTAACCATAGTTTTCTCTTCAGTCACCTCTACTAGTGGTATTGCATCTCTATTCTTGCAATGGGAACTTACATGCTACAGATATTCTAGTAAGCATACTTTTCATTGGGTATTTTCGTATTGATTTATTGCCATGATCTTTATGTAGATAATTCAGACGACATGGAGTAGATAACTTTGTTCGCTAACGGTTAAATCACCTACACAGTCCACGCTGCGTCAAGGATTCGCCTAGTCGATCAGTAGAGTTTTCTCGGATATTCTTCTTGACTCCTTCGGCAGATCGACATCCTTCGCACTACAGCACAGCCGGCATGCGCGAGCGCGCTTTGCCCCATTGGGCACAGGGAAGCAGGCAGAATTACAGCTCGCTGCGGGCAAAACAGGACTCCGCTCCGCAGGCATTCGCCAGCGCACGCGTCTTTCCTCAGAGGTGTTGTGACCCACTGGAATCCCACGTCTTGCCGTCTCAGGTGGATTCCGCCGATGCATTCTACTCCACTGGTCCGCCTGTCACGACAGTGTTATCACTTCTCTTCATGGCACTCTGATGCTTGAATACCGCAGGGGGTTGTTTTTCTGAAGTATCTCCAGTTCCCGTAGTTTGTGGTACTGGAGTGGAAAGCGAATCCCTCTAGCCGAATAGTCGGGCTGTCGTTCCTATTAGGATTGGTGTCACGCCATGTTCATCTAGTTTCCTTCTCGTCTTTTGACTTTTTGGAGTTCCTCATTTGCTTTTGGTCACTACATTCTTCAGTAATATCCAGCTCTTTCAGCAAGTAACTATTTTCAAGGCCTATTAGTTTTATGGTTCTATGTCTTAAACTACAAAAATTCTCGAGGATCGCGTGGGACAACACCACGGAAAGGAGAATTCGCCCTTTCTAACCTACAAACTCTCATCGATTGAGAGCAAAATTCTTGCAGAATTTCATACGTATTTCAGGATCTTTCAGCCGCTTCGTCGTAGTTTCTCCACAATTTGATGAAAAAGCTTTCGATTTTAAAAATGTTTTAAGATTGAAAAGCACGTTCGCATATGGGGTACCGTGAAACATGGATAAAAATGCATAGAAAAATTAGGGACGTGTGGACAGTAGGCTGCTGTGCATGCATTCTAACAAATGGTGTGGTCAGAATTGGATTTTGCCTCAGGTTAGAAGGTGAAGCTGGTGAGCTGCTTAACAAATGCCAACCTATAACACATCCTGCACGACAGAATTATCTGAAGCAAAATTTTATCGTTTAATTTGGTTTCAGCGGAGTTATGGCAGTGCGACCGTTAGTGATGGATTAATCTATTAACTAGAGTTGATTTTTCACATTTTGTGAACGAAGTGATTGCAGTTTTTTTGTGGACAATTTTGTGCAAATAAAATATGAAAGCAACTTTGATGTTTATGAGCGTTAGCCTTTCCAATCAGTGTGAAGGTGATGGAACGGTTGACCCAGTGGTGGTTATATTTTTGTAAAAGTTGAAAATCGCATTTCTTCTTGCGTAGTGTATGTCTTCCTATAACGCTGCTCTGATCATTGCTGAGCTCAGCACTCACGGCCCCCTCCTTCTCAATGAACCTATTGCAATCAACTCCCCCATCGAGCTCCTCATCCCACTCTTGGCAGTGGTTGCGTCTAAAACGCACGCTTTACCGTGGTTGCATCTAACCATGAGAATGAACACCTTATGTGGATTCTCGCTACTGCCGTAATTTTGTTTACTGAGCTGGTTTAATTCTGGATATAACTGTTCAAACAGGTTACGGCGGGGTAATTTGAAGAACGGTGAGTGAAGAGGTTAGCATAATATGCATAAATGTAAGTTCTTAAAAAAGAGAGTGCCAACCCTTCTGTGGATTCCTATTGGATACGGAAGCATGATTCATGATGAAACTATGGAAACGTAATGCCAAAGGTCCTCCAGTCGTTCACAACAAACAGGCTCACACATCATGAGGCCGCTTCATTTTGGAGTCAAATGAAACTGGTCACGCTTTACGAGAGGGTTGATGGAACAGGAAGATAGGGAATGCGTATATCAGCGATAGTTGCTGTGGATTGTAGTGGTGCTCTTCATTCCAGCAATTTCAGATAAGTATGTAATCATTCAGTGTTGTACACTGGTCTGCAAAACTTAAGGGCGAGATGGATAAAATAACATAATAATTAACACCTCCATGGAATTGAATAAAGCCATGCGATAAGATGCGAAATGTCTTCCAGTCATGCACAACCAACAGAGCCTCATATATGTGCGGTCTGTTTTGACCTGATTGAAATGGAGCTGGTCACGCATGGCGAGGGGTTGGGTGGATCGGAGAAGTGGGAGTGTATCAATCGAAAGAAGTTACTAACATAAGAGCTGTAGGTGTTCTTCATTGCAGTGAGTCTCACCATCAAAAACAGCACCAGGGTGAATCCGACGAGAAGAAATCTGCGGAAAAATAGAACACGGAAGATGTGTTACGAGTGTAGTCCAAGAGTGTATCGCTCACAGCTTGTTTGATGCAAGAGTAGCGCTACGGGGCACAGCCTTATTATCCACCACCTTCTCTTCTTCAGGCAGCCACTGCTTTATAATTATTTTTTTTTTGGTTTTTGCACCGTTCATAAGTGCAATTCATAATGAAAGATCACCGTGAGGAAATGAATACCATACATTATGGGGAACAAATTGACTTTCTGTGGAAGTGAATATTTATAAATACACATTCAGAAGCCAATTCTGTACTGTTTCGTATTTGCCTTTCAAAGAAAATGTCGAACAATTATTGTTTGTAAGCCACTGCAAAGCATTTTGGAAAATCCCTTGCTCGAATCATAGATATTCAAAGAGCTCCTATGTCTACAGATATTCTAAGAGTTTCGAACGTCTACAAAATGTTACTACAAATGATTAGAGAAGAGTTACGAGGAATGCCCCAGGCAGTACTTTCTCTTGAAATTAGAGTCCGCTCGTTATCTGAATTTCTGTCTCGAAAAGTATGATCTGGAAAGCGGTGAAGTAAAGCAGCGACATTGTTAGGAAGATGGTTCAAAAGAAGGTTCAAAGGCTTACTGACCTTAGGGCACACTTTCAATCAGTAAAGCTGAACTTGCAATTAGAAAGAGGCTGGACAAAGCTGAGTCAGCGACACATTCGTACTATTCACTGGAAAATTTAGTATGGCATTTTTTCGGGTGAAAGTGGTCTTTATTAGGATGAACCATGAGTTCGTGCCACTTTTTTGCACCTCACGCCACAACTTCATTTAGCGATTTCTAAAATGAACAAGTAGACTATGAACCCCTGAAGAACCTACTACTTTTAGTAACCTATACCCGAATCATGTCCGCCCTCGCTGCTTTCTTCGAGTCCGAAATGGAAGAAGAAGAGAGACATGTTTTTTACGTCTAGACTTGGTAACTTCTGCTGAGCGATAAACCTGTCACAGGCGCAATAAGTTTTGCTTTGCGATACATATGTCGCAAAGCAAAACTTATCGTGCCGACAAGGATCTGTTCATCCGTCGCTCACCATGCTGCATCAGAACGGTCAACCCTACGTCACACTGGAAACTACAGCCTGGAGAAAATTATGATCCAGGAGAGCAATCGGTGCCCGGCTTGAAGCTGCCGTGCTTTCCCATCAAAGCCAACCCGCACGAGTTGTTTCGTTATGCGGCTACCGCACTCACAATCAGACATTTCAGATACACGGTTGATAGAGGTCCTTCGGAAAAGTGTTGAGGCTTTGACAAAGAAATTCTCATGAATTGACCAGTAATCACAGAAACGCATAGTGAGTTCGTTAACATCTTCTATCTTTTTCCATCCCTAAGCGATGGCTGCTGCTGACTTTCTATGCTAATCACCTGCCGAAGCACCAGTGATTTCATCAATGAGAAGTGAAAAGCGGTCGAATTCAGCAAAACGATTCGGTCCACTAGAGAAAGCAAATCGCAAATCAGCCATGGGGAACTTCCCTCAAACCTTCCCCAACTTCCCTCGTTTCGATATTGTACCTTGCCATGTCTCTTGCCATCACTGCTTGAATCTGGTCAGGAAACTCCAACTAATAAGCCCCTAATTCAATAATCTGTGTCGCTTCACGACTACCGAGACCACGTGTTTCGAAAATGACGCGGCTCTAGATTTCGAAGCTCAGTTGAGGCGTTCTACCAATGTGCAACGGTAATCAGCCTCTTACAGAAGCCAACTATTTTGCACTAGAGAGTAATCTTAGACAAGGAATACGATTCAAGGGAAAAGCTCAAAATCTGCTCCACTACCTCTTTCAGCTTGGAACTACTGATTTTGTGGTGCATCAATTCTCCGAATAAAGCAACAGTCTCAGAAGGGTTCTAAAAATTTGATGCTAATGGTGTGGGATGATGCGCTAGCCCTAGCCGGGCATACACGAGTATAAACTGAACAGAAAACTCACCTTCTAATGCTGCTAAAACGGGGAGAATCACTGAAGACGGAGGAGGTGCGCACGGGCACTGTTCGCACCTCCCCTTTGCTGTCGTGAAGAGAGTGAGGTTGGATGCGCAGGTGTTTGCATATTCGTTTCGGGACACGGGCCCATTTTAGGTCGACCCTTTTAAGCAACTCACGTTTTGCCTTGCGGCTACTTGACCTTGCGGAAGCAGTGTGGTTTTGCTCGGGTCGCTTGCAGTCACCTGATGACGCATTGCGCACCAATGGCAATTGCTGGCAAATAGCAAGGCATTGCAGCTACTTGTCAGCAATCGCAATGGGACGCTGGCAGTTCAGACAGCTCGTCCACCCCATCCATCTCTTCATTTCTGAGTCAAGGAGGGGGAGCCCCCTTTTTGAGGCCTCGTCGGCCTTTTTCTTTCCCTTTTTCTTCATCATCAGTCAACTTCCCGCCTATAACTTCGTAACCGACCGCCTCACTCCTCGAATTCGTCCTGAGCTTTAATCGCGGACAGCAAGTCACTGATGGTGATGATCTGTATATTGACGATGGAAATCGCTTCTTCTCGAAATAATGTTAACCCAAAAAATGTTTGAAGGTGGCACGAACTTTTGGGATAACCTAATTCAGTTAGCTCCTGCGGTATGAACACTTTTGCCATGACTTGCAAAGGTGGTGGACCCACTTCAGCGCTTGCAATTCAAGTGAAGGAGACGTGAAAGGTGCGAATGCTTCTGTGGTGAGCATAATGTACCTCAAAGACTAATAGAGCCTTGCAGTGACATCTGGTCTCTATTTTTGAGCTGGCGACGTGGTCTAGACTACGTATTATTACAGAAAAATCATGCTCGCTCATGCAAATCGTTCAACCAGAAGAGGCAGCACACCCAAACCTTATGATCTGGACAGGCTACAGACTGAAATCCCTGAAGCTTTGGTCGCATCTCGATAGAATATCTCAGGGACATCTTCTTCACTGAGTATCATGCAGATGATGCCGGTCAGAAATTGCAAGGTAGCATAAACAAGAAACCTTTTTAGCACGGAAGTGAATCGATGGTCAGCAGCCTTCGAATTCCAATAGGCAACGGAGGCTATAGAATGTTGCACTCAATAGAAGAGGAACCATGGATTATCAACTTTTTTTTATTTCTGTCATGAATCTTAGCTAATTGTTCTTCTCCAGGTGGCCTTATAGTCATGAAACGGTGCAAAAAATAATTATAAAAATGTAGAGAAGAGTTGCTGTTGCCAAAATTGCGCTACAGGGGCTTTTCTTGCTAAGATCCATCAAAGTGAGCGATAGGGCCTTGTCAGAATGCCTCTAATCGTCTCTGTCGTTTCTCGTTGGACCACAGCTGAAGTGTGTGGGCCCTCCGGAACACTGTGCTCTCCCACCTGATTTCTCTCCTCAACGTTGAGTCTCTCTTCGTCCTAGCACAGCCCATCATTCAACACGGAGCATTTTATTTTATTCTCTGGAGTGGATTCGCTCAATTTCTTGTGGCGTTCCACATCTTGCCTCCACATTTATTCTCCTGGGTAAAAGACGTAACAATTTTATGATGGGGGTGCCTGCCAGGTTATACGTAGCTCTGTTGAGCCTAGAACTACGCTCCACACATCCCTAGTGGAATGTAATGCATGCCAGTGCGCAGCGGATTTCCAGGGAACCGCTGCAAAATGGAACAAAAAATGAGAGGGATTTTTCTTCTCCCCAAAGCACATCAAAGTTTAGTGTTTCCGTAATGTAGTGCTTTTCTCTTTTCGACAACTTGAGAATTACAATAGCTTTTAGTGTTAGTGTTCCCAGCTGCACCATCTGTTCCGAAAATATTACTTATCTCTTCCCTTTCACAGTGAGCTGTTTTGTAAGTCGTGCATAGCTCCAGTACAGAAACGTTTTTCTTCGGAAAAGCTTTGTCGCGATATTTATTACAAACACTGATTTCGGGCCATTAGATGGCCCTTCAAGTGATTATGTTCATTCCGATTTTCTCCTCATTTGGGCGGAACTGCGTTCATAAAATATATGTGATTTTTGTCTTACATAAGTTCAGAAATTCCTTTCAAACACGTTCTTTGACATCGCTGTAGGGTAGGATATCGATTGGTGTTGCCACCACAGCCACTGAATGTGAACGTTATGCATTTCTTCAGGTTTCTATCGAACGCATACCTGCAAAACTTTGTGGAATTATTTAGAATAGACAATTCCTGTTAAAGCTCGATGAAACCCATAGACGGGAACGCATGAGAACTAGAACGAATCACCTCAATAGCCTGTCAGAACAGTTTCCCTTCTCGACGGCATACAGGCATCGCATTTTAATCGTACAACCTAAACATTAGAACGGTTGTACAGCTGATAATAAAGTGGTAGTGTCGCTCACCATCGGAGAAACAACATGACATCCACCGACAAGCTACAGTGCGTTTCAAAAGTATGTGGACACCTCAAACTCCACATGTAATCCACATTCAAAGGGTAACAAAGAGGCTACGTGCTACGAAACCCTCCTCAATCGATTCCTCGTAGACGATAGCCTATCTACGTGAATTAAGCAGATAATACCGCTCTACTTTCGTGAAAAAATTTCCAATGGCATTTTTTCTTTGTTTAAAGTATGTGCACACTTGAGGAGGATCAGATTTTGGCGCAGACACGTCCACCGGTTCCGGTCCGAATTTGATGCTTTAACTTTATCGTAATGCCTATTAGTGACAAACTTAGACGAACAATCTCACAATCAGACTATAGCTGTGCATGATACTAAATGTTCCAATCGAGAGATCGCACGACAGCTTTATCGTTCTACTTCATGCATTGGAAGATTCATCCGGTACCCCGATGATTATACTCACCACACTCTCCTGGCCATCCACGATCCTTCGCTGCTCAGAACAACAAAAGAGCACTCCACATTCTGTCGAACTCTTCATTAACTGTCCGATCTCAGATGGGTTTACCAGCCTTAAGAACAGCCATTCAGCTCCTCATCCGCTCGAATGAGCACACCATTCGATAGACGCTGAGGAAAGCTGCTTATTTCAAGGCTCAATGGCTTCAGGGTTGGCAAGATTGGAGTCTGTTTGCGAAAACGTGGCAACATAGGATAGGTCACGGGGACAGAACACCGTTTTTCGAAAATTTTCTGTTTTCAAGACAAACACCTTTTTTGGCACATTTTCTTTTTAGGTAATTTTAACTCATGAAAAAAAATCGATGTTGACGGGCCGGATGGATTTCGTCACTACTGGAGGGGCATGCCGGTGAAGCGCTCAGGTTCTCGAGAACGAATTTCGGAGGAGGCCCCGTTAACGATCTGCGGTAGTTTCGCAAGCAACGTAAAGTTGGAACGGGCCTTCACATCACTGCACATAAACAATGAGGATCACCAAAAAGTACTTCAATACCATCTCTCGCCTTTTCTTAGAAGACGCGGCGAACGTTCTATGTTTCGCAACAAGATAACGCGTCCGTCAATGCCCCGCAATCTATCAAAGAATAGCACAATCGAAGTGGTGCTGGAGTGATAGATTGGCTTGTGTGATCTCTTAACTACAACCCTATAGGGATCCCTTGTTCAACGATACAACCCTATAGGGATCCTTGTTCAACGAGTTTACTTTAGCAATCTTCAACACAAGACTGCGGATGGTTTGAAGGCGGCTGTTAAGGCTACTTGGGCCGACATTGACGAAGCAGCTATCAACGTGGTTCAGATTATGCCGGACAGGATGTTTGATGGTGAGCTAAATAGGAACTCGGGTGGCTCCACAGATTTCTAATCTCAGTTATTAGGTCGTGAAGAAAGTTCTTGCGTTTCTTGGTGTACCATTTTTGGAAGCTTTATTTTTTCTGACTCTGAGCAAGCTGCCATGGGGCTACACGCTGCTTTGAAGAGCTTTTCCTGCTCTATCTAATGGTATGGTCAAATTTGTTTAGCAATTTCTTAAAAGTTTTTAAGAGCTTCGAATACGGCTTACTTGGAGGCCATGTTTGCATGGTTTCCCTCTTCCGGCTCAAAACATGCCTACAAGAAGCGGAAGCAGGTCAAGATTTTGAAGAAGCGCACGGCCGAAGTTTGCAATAAATATGCTCTGAAGTAGCTGTACAAAAAGTTGCCTTTGCAACGATAGCGAGAGCCTTGAAGATGATGATGTTGGTAGTCGGATATTGGACAATGCCAAGGGTTAGCCGAAAGCTCTGGTTGAAGAGCGGCCACACAGGACTTCTGAGTAGGATCCTCCTGTACTTATCGTACCTGGTTTGTCAATTGTTGTTATACAGGTGGGGATGGAAAGTCCAAAAACATTGAGTAGGGCGTGCCGCGATCACTCACCACTTTGAAGGGTCGGCCCCCACCTTCGAGCTTGTTTTATGCAATGAAAAGGACATGCGTTTCTACTCGTTCGCAACATATGATAAAGGGCGGATTCTTTGCTACAGCATACGAGCCTCTGCTGAATGGATTACCCGCGACCAGGCTCTACAAATTTTGCAAAATGAAACAGTGCTGAAGGAAGGTTGAGGTGACTTTCATGAGGTCAGCAGCTGGTCCAGCTCTTTGTAACCAGGTGAAATTGTTAACGTGGGAAAGTACTCATGACAATATGTCAAAATATTGCTAGAACTCTACCACATTCGACCGGCATACCTCATTATTAATGATCCGACTCATCCCTAACGGGTGGCTCGCACGCACAGCAGCATAACCAACTTTGCAAAAATTGAACAAGTTGGGTTTCGGATTATACCTGCTACCTTTTAACTCGCAAGACCTTCTGCGTATTATTTGTCACTTTTACAATGATCCGGATAGCTTCCTAAACGAAGTATGGGTTGAAACCAAACATGATGCTGGAACAACCTTTGCTGAATTAGTCGTCTGTGGAATTCCCGTATTCTGGGGGAACGGTCTAACTAACCCCTCCTTTTGTTGGCAAAGGTTTGAGGATTCTAACAGCTTCTATTCCAATTGGAAAAGATTTATATGAGCTGAGAGACATGCATTTGAAGTTTGGATCGAAAAACGCAAGAACTTTCTTCACGACCTAGTATTTTTTTATCCTTTGTCAAGTGTCCACATACTTTTAAAACGAAGAAAAAATTCCATTCAAAATTTTCCTTCGAAAGTAAAGCGATATTATCTGCCTAATTTATATAGATATATTATCGACTAGGTGGAATCAACTGAGGAGGGTTTCGTAACACGAAGCCTCTTAGTTGCCTTTGAAATGTGGATCGTGTCCGGTGTCGACATACTTTTGAAACGCAATGTATTCCGGGGAGATGGGCGCACTCGCCATGAAAGTTGTTAAAATGGTGCCAGTGCATGTTTGTCATTGTGATCTTGGTTTCACTAATGAAAATTGTGAAGAGGTAGGTAAGTGCTGTGCAACCGCTGGGAGAAACAGCCAGCACTGAAATGTAACAGAGGAAAGATCCAGCTGTAGAGCTATCGAATGGAAAAAGCCACTTTACGCCTACTCACGATTGCGATGAGTTTTGGAAAAGTGTTTTTAATTGCATAACCGTTTCTTGGTTTCGACAACGCTTATTTCACTGTTGTTATCTCTTCAGACAAATCTTCACAGACCTGTCCTTCATAGTTGGACATTGGGAAACATAGAGGCATGCTCCTGCATCAAGTTAGTGTGGTTTTTGCGTACGAATACGAATGTACTGGTGCCATCTGGGCCCACAGTAGGAAAAGAATCTGACGAAAACTCTCAGATTGAGAGCTTGCTCATCTTCGTAACGCGGCTGTGCTAACCATGAGGTAATGAGAGACTGATCCCGGGGAAGCATAACTGGGGGCGTGAAAGATGGGAGAGCGTCAGACAAAAGCGTGTTGCACAAGAAGAGAACTGCTACTGCCACAGCTGACTTTGCGGGGCCCTGGCGTCCATTTCGGGTGAGTTCAATGCAGTGTGATTCATTCGGGGTCTATCCTACAGACTGAATGAAATCATTTACACGACCTATGTCCAGGTTGTGCCTCTAACTCCGTCAACCGTGTATTTATTATATCTATTGACACTATGGGGTTTTCCGCTATATCTAAAATGAAGACCTGCGTGAAGGAAACAGCGCTGCTTTTGTGAATGGTTCGAAATTGCTTGTAGGTCATCCTCTACGTCAGTAGAAATTTAAGGGTGAGCAATCTACTCTGAGAAGCTTTCCGTCTCCAACTTCCGCGCAGCATCCCATTGGGATCTGAAGGCAACTGTGATCTATCGATGGCTTATTCAACACAATGGAATTGGAGGTTCAGCGTTTTCATCATCCCGGAACAGCCTGAAGCGAAATCGGAGGACCCTCAGTGGGACTTCAAAAGCAGTGCAGACCATTTTGGCTGCACATTCTTCGCGAGTTTCTCAATTCTTGTTCCTTGTTCCTTGTTTCCTTTCTTAAGTTTAAAAGAATATAAAGTGCAGATAGGCATGCAAATGAAGACGTTTACCAGGTGTTCTGCTGAGAAAACCTGCCTTTGCGCCACAAAATCTCGGCCGAATCATTAGTAGGAAAAAACTTCTCTGAATAGTGCGTAAGGCTAACTTGTTCGGAGTTATCTGCACAACTGGATGAGTGCGATTCTTTGTGGTGTGAAAATTTTTTGATAAGGACCGGTGAGCGTCCTAGATCCTAAACATCCCGAACATTCTGCCCACATTCATTCAGTTTTCTGCACTTAGACATCCACCCAGGCCATCCTCCACCCATCAGGCCGGAGGGCGAAGTTTGTAAATCATCTATTAGTGCTACCAAATACCTAATGAATGCCCTTCGCCTAATCTTCAGTATTGGAGGGTACAATGGAGTGCCCTTCTCCACAACCTTCAACGACGCCGGCTTCTCCATGTGAAGAAATGGAGCATCAGAAAAAACTTCCTTGTTAGAAATGGAATTACTTATATGACAACGCGATAGACATGTTTTCGAGATACATACGGTGACAGCAGAAGTAGTTTGTAGTTTCTTCAGCTAGATTTATCGATATCGCGTAAAATATACATTTGTACGATGTAAGTAGTAATAGACATGGCATCGATTTTCTGGTTTCTTATCGTTCATTGACGCTACCTTGGTTAGTGCTAGAGGTATTGTTGTTAACAATAATAAATAATAACGAAATTTTTGTGCGATGTAAATGATTTAGCAAAGGAAATTATTTGAATTGAAACGTACTCAGCGTGACAGAAAGAAGAAGAATCAGCAGAGTGTTCATGGCAGATGGATGATTGAACGAGGAACAGAATTTGTCTAAGACCACTCTCTCAGGCTTAAATGCAAAAAGGCAGCCACAGTTATGAGATGTACTTCTCGAGAGAAATCACTTCTAATTGGAAAAATCACGTGAAAAAAGCAGCGGAACTGACAGCGTTGACCTTGGACTGCAAAGTTTACGAGGTTTACCTGCAGAATCATAACGCGAGAAGAAAGATCGTGGTGTCATAAGATTCGCGCAAAGTCATTCTTTGTTCGCGTTCATTTTGTGGCCTTATGTCATGTTTCCGTCGGCTCTGCACTGGAATAGTATTCCTTCCAGCCTGCTTCAGATTTCAAGAATGGTCTGATTCAGTTATACCAGCCAACTTATTCAAAAGAACTATACCAATGAGGAACCCCAACTCATTAGCTCATTGCGTACAGAGTGCACTACGAGATCCAACTTGAATTCCTATTTTCAAATAAACCACTATGAAAATTGTAGTCGAAAACTACAAGCATACACAATTCTTTAGCATGCAGGACAATTCATCTCCGTGGAATAACATTACCAATAATCAACATAATCAAAAAATCAGCCACTATTCCGGCGTTGTCGATGCGAGAACCAGTGATTGTACAATGCAAGCACTATGATACTATGAAGGCCGGCAAAGGTAGAGTAGCGTGGTGATTGCAGCATCACTACTCCAATGAGGCATTCTTTGGTCCACTTCAAAGAATGGGGAGTTCGGCTTCTATCACCAAGCATGTAGCGCTAACACACCCAATCATCTAGTTTAGCAGCCTTTTGCCTGGGTAGTGCGCACTCTCGGAGGAAACATTCAAAACACAAAAATAATCGCAGACTGCGCTACCGCACAAAAGAAGAGAACTTGACTCATGTTATCTAGCATTGCGGTTGGTTTTTTCCATTAGCTGCCCTCATTTTGCATACGGGTAGACCTACATACAGCCGAAATCCCGGCAAACCGACACCGCTCATAGTTCATTCGAAGCAAGACCCTAGATCAAATGTGGGTTCGCAGCGGACGACAAGGAGCG
>KZ347155.1:33319-43939 GCA_002352805.1 Teladorsagia circumcincta | reverse complement strand
TAGGACAGGGGAGGAACATCAAGGAGAATTGATATTGCTCACATCTTCCATCCAGGACCCCTGTCATTGCCCAAGGCTCAGTCCCAAGCACAATAATTGACTCACCAACTTGAATGTCCCCCCAAGATATGAGCGCCTGCACAGAATTGAAAAAAGGCTTCACTTGTAAGTTATTGAGAAATGTCGAGGTACCGCAACCACCCCATGTGGAAAACATTATAAAGAATGAATGAACTCCTGTGGTTGTTGTCTTAAGTACGAAACATGTGAAGTGAGGATGATAAGGTTGATTGTTCGCTATCACTTATGTTGACGTATAGAATAGTGCAGAAGCACGTGAAGCTTATTCAGTAAATCTGGCGAAGAAATTTCGTGATGAGTGCGAGTTTTCATTTTTCTCATAGCAATGATTTCCTTCAAATTCGCCGAATCTGATAAATCAATATGTTATCATGAACTATAATAGAAGATTTGCTCTATTATACGGTTGTTCGCGCTCCCCAATACGTCCAGCATTTTAAAATGGCCGCGGCGAGGATTTTTGCCTGAATACAGCTGAAAGGTACTTTTTGCCTGATTGACTTTCTTTCAACGGCTATAGCGCCTACCGGGGCAACTTTTGCGCGAAGATAAAAACAGATCCGGGATCGTCAAGCTTTTTCCTTCAAAATAGGTATAAATTGTTAAGCAGATTCCGAAGTTAACCACTATTTGTTTATAAATTTAATCTTTAGAAAGTCGTGGTTGAGGCGCGCTCAGCTGATTGAGCCCACTCAGGGACGTGTGCTCACATCCCCTCATATTCGTGGACTCATTTGAAAGACTGAACATCCGAAAAATAATAAATCTAAATAAAATAACAAATCACTGAAGTAGCCTACAATTAATACGCGAACACCTTTAAACCACGAAAATTTTATGCGTGCGAAATAACATCGTTACTGGAAATCCTCCCGTAGAGCTTACACAGCATCGACCACTCCTTGATACTTGTGTTCTTCGAAGTCCCCCGACAGTTATGATCCTACTGCATCGATTCGGACCCACTTCTTCCTCCTAGTGGGTGAAAGACGACCCCTCCCCCTGTCGGCTGTTGAGGATTCCTCAACGTACGCTTGACCCTGGACGAGTCGCAGCGCGCACTGTATTGACTTCGCGTTGAGTTAGAAAGAATGCACCATTTTCGTACTACATTGCACAGCACGCGCTGCGATTCGTACGCTGACTCTGCCGTTTTGCCACGCGACGGACCTTTTGTCGGGTACCCTTGTACATTTCTGAATCATTTCACGTGAAAAATGAATGAGCGCATCATTTATGTGAGATGAACTTTATTCAAGATGAAGGCAATGCCTCAAATAGAAATATTAGTTTATTTGTTGTATGTTGCTAAAGCATGCAGTCGACAACTAAATACCTATACTGAAGCATCTTTTCGGAGTATTTTTTTTTCGCTTCTGGAAAAGATGCAAACTTAGGTGAGAACAGTGCTCCCGCAGTTTCACAAGGATGCTGTGTCATGAAAAAATATGCACTAGGCAAGATTTACTGAATTTGTTCATGTTCGTTTGTATTTAATTGTACTAATTTTGTAGTCGACAGTTGCAGTCGCTTTTGTTTTCGTTTGTGTTAATTTGTATTTAGTACAGTATGGAACTCATAGAAATTTATGTGCTAGGCTTTGTTGTTTGTTTTGACTTCAATTTCTTGTTGTGTTAGGTATTTTACTATAAAGCAGCTCAAGTTGTAGCGGAAGAGAATCGCAATCCCTATGCTTGTTTTCCCACTCTTGTACATATCCTGCTCATTTTTATGCAAAACAGCTTACATAGTTCCTAACAGTATACCGTAGTTGTGCTAGCTTAGGATCAGAGCATTATTTTAAAGTGCATGCATACCTCTTCTAACATGTAATCGCTTGGAATCAACGCAAATATTCTCTCTCCAGTACGTCATCCACTGCTTTGAGAAAAAATCGTCTTCAGAATATATGAAAATTGCAACGGGAGTTTCCGATACGTTGCAGAGCTTTTCGACTAGCCTCGTTGCCCTCCCCCGATGTCGCCCTTGCACTAGAGACCCTCGCATGCTTCTCACACTGACCTGGCTTTGCGAGTGCGCGTCGGCTCTCGCGGACGCCGTAGCATTATCTTGAAATCTACATGGCTACATCAACATCTGTCATATGACGTGAGGTTCATAGGCCGGCCTGTCACGAGGGCCTGTCGCCTGTATTCAATGTCCGCGATTAGCTCAGCTCACAAAGTTTGTAGTTTCCAGTGGCACCCCTTGGAGGAAGAGACACCACCACCAATTCGATACAATAGTATATTATCATAGTATTAGTGCAATATGATAGTCAATAAGGTTACTAGCTTTGGTGCTGAGAATTTTACGTTGACGCTTGGTGACAAACCAAAATTAGTTCCCTTTAACTCGTATATCGCAGGTGAAAGGCCAAACTCACTCAACGCTACGACCTCTTTTTGCTCCCTTAATTCCTACATTTCAATAACGTCAGTTTTATACTTCATTAAATTTAGGAAATCGATTATCTCAATCTGTGTTTCACCTACGCTCTCCTTATTTCATCTGTAGGTACAAGAATGAACGTGACAAATATCGAAGCGGAGTCGGATGGGATTTTTATCCACATTTCTGTAGTCAAAGCAATACTTATTTTGCCGGTGAGCTAAAACGACCATATACAATTGTTCCTGCCGCAGCTCTGCTTCTGCTTATCATGCAATGGATGTTTTCCAGTATGAAGTGTCAACATTCTTTCTAAATAACACATACATGTAATTGTATTGGGTTGCCGGAAAAGTCTGTGCATTTGGCGATTTTCTTCAAAACAGTTTTTCTTCTTTGGTGCAGCCAACAATTAAAAAAGATAGATAAATAAATATATATATATATATACCGCCATAATCTACGAAACATGCCCTTCAGCAAGTAGCTTCCGCTTACCGTTTGCTCACGAATCCTATGTTTCTGAGGCCGCAAAACCTAAACGAGTCCACTCCGATTAACTCACAATCATCGAGCTACCTTTCTTCCAATCAACTTGACAGCAACAGGGGTAATGGTAGTCCGAAGGTGCAAGGTTTGCTGAACACACATGGCGGATCAGCTTGTCCCATGAGGAGTTTGGAGACTCCTGCTCGACATTCTTCGTAATTCGTGGACGAACGCTGCCGAGATGAGGTGAACTCTGCCAGATTCTCAAGCACAGTGCGGCGCGTCCATCCACTTTCCAACGTTATTGGTCACCAAGCAGTGAAGCTGTAAAGTCCGTTGGCAACAGCTATTCGGGAACGAAGTTGCAGTTTCACCATTCGTGAAAGTGCCTTCCGAATTGCGGTGTTGCAACCGGCGTGTAAGTCTCTTGTTTTGGGCATCCATACAGTGTTGTTTTCATGTATGGTTAGCATGGAAAACCCACTCCTTGCTGCCACCAACACAAGTTGTCGGATCAGATGAGAGGCAGGCGGTAAATCTAAATTTCCATGCGATATTTCTTCCAGTTGAGTGAGGTCAGTTAAACCAGGAAATACCATGAATTTTGCCATGAATTCACATTTTTTCCTATGATAGCGCGGAAAGGTTTTAGTGCCTCGATGACAATGGTGAAGCTCTACCATATTCCGTGCATAGCACCGCGAGATCTTCCAAACAGTTTCAGAAGACACATGCTACATGCGACCAGATTGATTTGTGGTTTTGGAATTTGGCAACCGAATAATGGCCTTATTGTGAAAGACACCGTGGAACTCCATTGCAACACGCAGGTTTCCTGCCTCTTCTCTTCGATAGAAACAATTACTGGGCCTAGAAAGGCACGAGCAGTCAAACGTACTTTTAGTGGAAGGCGTTTAACTCAGCTGTGTAGTGAGAGGCAATGAACTGAGAAGCACAGAGCTTAACTCGTAAACATCGATACCAGTGTCATACTGAGGTGTGGAAAGGAGGTATCAAAACGAGTGAGGTTCGAGTCACTCCACCTTTATTCCACACTTCGCCTTTTCTGGGAGACCCTCCAAAAAAGAGAGCCATTCTTTCATTTTCGTTGAGGAGACTCTCCAGAAGAGAGCGCCAGTCTATCAATCCACTGTTAAACTTTCTAGGAGAGGGATTTCACCCTTGTCTGGGTAGTGACGAATTCACATTCGAGGGTCCATCCTCCCTGTTTCCCCAGAACTAGAGATCAGTACTATTCTTCGCCTAGGTTGGCGACGCTGACTTCTTTTTGCAGAACCTTGGGCACTTCCATTGGGTCGCCAAGTATTCGCTTGTACTCCTTCTTGTTTGTAGGTTGCTGATTTCGTTATTATTATTATTACCAGTTTAGCTCCGCACACTACCGCGTGCATGACACGGTAGGCTTTGGTGAAAATGGACGGCCTGTGGAGCGTTGTGTCCCGCCGCTGAAGAACTCAACAGTTACTTGCTCCGTGAAACGCGTCAGCATACCACCAATAGGCTGCCTTGTTTCGCTGAAGCCCACCGTTTGATACGCGCCGTGGAATGAGGAGCTAAACGCGTTTGTAAACAACCACCATGAATCGAAGGTCAGGATAATTTAGCGGTCAAATAATAATCGATGTGATGATGTTGAATGGAAACCCCCAGTAATGACAATAGCATTTATTTTTGTGAAATTTGGGTTTCTGCTCCCCTTATCAGCACTTATCACCCTCGGTCCCCCGCCAAATATGTTCCCTTCCCGCCCCCTATATCCTATCTTGGAATCAACTCCAGGTGACTGCTGGGACGTGCGCTATGAATTTCGTGACACACACACATACACACAGACACACAGACAGACCTAGCGCTTTGTATATAGTAGGGATAGGGATTGAATGTTTCTTGGTAGCAGCAATAAGCGGCTTTGTTGTTACACTTTTAGTTCGAGTAAAGGGAAGACAAAGCCTTACAACTGTAATCAAGGTGGAATGCTACGGCAGAAATGCTCTGAAGAAGAGTTATCGAACTTGAAAGCAAGGTGCTTCCCCTAATTAGCCTATTCGCTAATTATCGCCAGACTCATCTGAATACCATCTGATTTGCGTGCGTAAACATTACCTTCCAAGGGGAGATTCGACGATTGCTCGAAAATTGAAACTGGATATTTACACACTTCGATTCGGTGCTGCCATAGTTCTCAACTTCAATGACCAAAAATCTGCCGCATCATTGTGAACATGGTGTGGGCCTTTTCTATGAACACATCACTGATGGAAATCCTATTGCAGCAACAATATTAGCCTTTCGAATAAGGCTCCAATTTTAATTAGAACTTTTTTTTTATCAACCTAACGTGTATGCGTTCAAGCTTTACCGCACTCTCAGCTTGCAGGAAACCACTAAAATTCGATGCGTTTGTCGTTACAAATGGATGATTCAGGCTGAAGACAGGTGCTGCGACCCTTTTAAGTACCAATTGATGTAGTGTCTCACGTGGCATTATATTGTAACAGTTTGGGTGTGCACTAAGACGCGCGTCACACGTCCATTTTTCGTAGCACCAATATTTCACCGACAGCGAGCGCTGGTCAGCTACACGCCAGGGAAAGTTACCTTTACCTCACATATAGTAAGCGCTGCAATACGTCACAGTATTGCGAGAGAATAGTCACGAGGTTATGTTGCATTGGCTTATACACCTAACAGCAACTTCAGATTCGCAAGAAGCTGTACGACGCCAGATTGCTTTGTTTGCCCACATGGTAAGAGATGGAAAGAACGGAGTAATTGATCAAACATTCACTAAAATGAACACCTGACTCAACGAACTCGCAACCGAACGGGACCTGATCTCTGAAGAATACGGAAAAGTCGAATCGATGGGCCACTAGACAAATAATTCAAATGAAGCCTTCATTGACATAGAAGAATGAGACATTTCGAAAAGAGAGATATCCCAAACTGTAATTTCAGGGTAGTTGCATAGGCACAGCATGCCATCTACTGGTATTTATTGTAATGGTCCGCCATAAAATGTTTTGGAACGCATTCGGCCGCTTGACTGCTTGCTACGCTTTTGTAAGCGCCTTGATCCTGCTTGCGTTCGTTGTGTGGGCAGTTCCATTTACTATTTGGTGAGTACTGGATATCTTTTTGCGGTGTAAAATGTACAAAAAACGTGGCACACCACTGTAGCAGAGCTCCACTCATTTCGAGGGTCGGAAGTATTAGGACAAACAATGAAGTTTGAGTCGGTTCAAGTTATTAGAACAAGCATTAAAGTGCACATAATCGGTGCAGTCTTTTCGTGTGATTGGCGTGATTGGCGGGACGTGTTCTATGACGGAATGAGTTGGAAAACAAAACAAAAACATCCTGAACTCTCTTCGGCAGGTGTGTATTCTTAAATTTAATATTTACCAAAATGATATTTCTCAAAAAAGAGTTATAAAATTGAATCAAGAGATAGCTCCTTAAGGCTTCTCCGAAAGTCCTCCCGTTCAGGCCTGTACCGGAATACTTGCAACACATGAATCTGAGAATGGGTATTTTCACGATGAGCATTTACGCAACTTCGATCCACTGCAGCTTATTCATCTCCATTAACAGGTTCTTCAATTGAAATCCTAAATGACGAACGATTCCGTCACAAGATAGTTTCTCTTACAATTACTCGACTACAGCAATGCCTTATAATAAATGAAGTGGGTCTTCCGCTTCCATGAAGTTTTCCGCTAACATGGCCTGCGGTGTTTGCGCCAACCTAACGTAGCTCCGTGTTCTCCTAACAAGAAGACCGCATCTTGTGAACCGTCGCATTCATCCTGAAGGAATCGTGACGTTGTGCAACTCGGACAACGCCCAGTCAATAATAGTGATTACTTCTTGCATGAATGAATACCACTCATTTTTATCATTGAGCACACCAGGATTAGGCATTCTTCAGAGCGTCCGCTTCACTTGCCATTTCATGATTATAACCGTAAGCATTACTTCTGCGCTCTATGAGCTGAGCGGCACTTTTGCCCTTCCATACGTTTACTTGTTAAGCATTTTATGCTTAGTAGCAAGGAGCATTAATTTTATAAAGTCATTTAAATGCAGATTTGTGGCAATCGCCTTCCCTTTCCAATATCGGAGCATAGCATTCACTCACCGCAAGGCATACGCTATCATTGCTATCATTGCAGCTATTTATGCGGTCTACTCGAGCGTTTTTCTTATAGGTAACTCTTCGCGATAATAACCACTCTAGTCAAAACTTGAACTTTTTTACTTGCAGATGGATGCGACTTTTTCTATAGTCATGAGTTTGCAAAATGGCAGTACGGTGCTAAACCATGCGCTCAGTTCTTCGCTAGCTACGTGGACTTTTACTATAATACCAGCGTGACGGTGGCGTTCACTGTGATTGATATTCTTACAATCGCACGACTGAGGTGGATTAAACAGGTGAATGTTCCATGGTTATGAGCATAGCCTTGGGGCGGCACGTCTGAAAAGACGAAAATCACTAACATCGGCTGATTTCTATTCGTGAATTGCTCTGGTAATAAAGTTTAGCGTATGGGAAACGGCATATCATGTCGCCCTCCTAGGAGTCTTAAACTTTGCACGAGTTTTCAGAAATTCTTTGTAGAGTGGCACATTAACAATGTGATTACAGATACCTCTTCCTTTCAGATGCGAACAGAATCCCCTCACCGACGTTCCGGGTCACAAGTCCTTCTTTCTGTATAACTCTAGGTTGGCTGATAAGAAATGCCGTTCTGGTCAACAATAAATTTCATTATAAAAACAACAATAAAGCACATGAACTAAATTGTGTTCTTTGTACAAAACATTTGATTACCCCGATTTCTGTGTCAGGAATAGATCACTCAAGTGTAGAACACCCTCGGGTGCGACTGCGACTCGAAACTTGGAAATCAAAAGCTCAAAGTGGTCGTAGCTTTTGAGCTTATTCTCGGATAGGGTGTGCTGTGCTGGCCGAAGGATGGAAAACCGGAACGCACCAAGTCTGGTCTAATTGGCACGCAAAGCAGAACTTCCATGTCCTGACTTTGTAACTGCAGTTCACGTCGAAATGCATGCTCCTCGACCTCAAGATATTTATCTCAGTCTTGGGAAACCATAGCTGCAACTGCTGCAAAGAATGAAGGTTGCTGTTGAATGTTTCGTGCACTATGAGATAGGAATCAGTGACCGCTGTTCCGTGTTTGAAAGCGCACTATACGGCTACTGCACACACGCGGGCGATGTTTAGAACTCAATGGGCTCAAACAAAAATTTCGGAAACAGAAGCCATCGTCCTCTGACATTTAATTTATCTTTCGGTGCGCTAGAAGATGGGCTTTTGAACGGGTGCTCAAGCATTGTGAGAGATTATGTCCTTGTATAGAAATGATGTCACAAGAGTAAGCGACATTTCTTTTCGACCAACCCCATATTATGTATTACAACATGGTATACAAATGCGTGGTTGAAAGTAGGTAGAGGTAAGAGCGGATTCAATAGACCAAGACTCCGCGAGTTTCGCGTGTGCTGTAACACTATGAAATACTGCACTTAACACGTGCTTGAAGTGGACTGTCATCTACAGCTGCTGCTCTCAAAGTTGCGATTTCTCACGACCCTTCTTTCATTATACTATTACTATGTAGCGACGTCGAGCTCCTTCAGCTTTCTCCTTTTCAGTTCCCCTCTCAGTGAAGATTCCTTCTCATTTGCTTGCAGGGCTATGTAGCGCTTTTCTATAGCATAGGGGGTAGATCGCGGACGTGCCAACATGTACTTGTTCTGAGACTCATGTCGATGGGCTCATGATATGGTAATTTGACGGTATCGAATGGCTGAAAATAACTTACCTGTTCCTTCCCCCCTTCCCGACTGACTACTATACTATGTCTATCCGTGAGGAATGGCTAGAGGCATGGGTTGCCTCCACATCGTTTCTATGTGTCTAACCCATATTTGTTGGGGCGAACCGCGGAGCTCCTCGAAGAAACCGTTCTTTCACTCGCTTCTTACAAACAATTAGTGGTCAGGTGCCAAGACGTATTCATTATACATAATGTTGTATGAGTGAGGCTTCACTTGAATTGTATAAAGGGAAGTTCAATCTATTACTGAAGCTCTTGAACTCCTGACCTTATGAAGACATTTCTGTGCAGGGAGAAATTTCTCGTAGAGCTGCAATGAATGGAGAACGAAGGGAAGAAGCCGCAAAAGTGGACGCACAAGAATTGAGATTTTTCATACAAGTGAGTTCACAAAATAGTCTGCTCTACAAGCACAAACACTTTTCCACTTGGGAGAGAGATCCTTTGGGCCACCACTATCGACGGGGCGATAGATTACTTGATGCCGATAGAAACTCCGAATGAAGTAGGTTAGTGAAGAGAGCAGCACCGATGAGAGTTGCATCAACGCGAAGGCCAATTGACAAGGGAGGGTCTCATTTCTTACCCTAGGCAGCGATAGATATGGGGTTTTCGGTTTTCCATTCTCTCGGGCATCACTGTCGATTTCCGACCATTTCTGTGAAAATGAAATACGAAGAGTGTGGAGTGTTGAAGTGAATGGGTCTTGCTTCTTTCAGTCTGCTCTGAGCACAGGCATTCCTACAGCTATAGTTTTTATCTATTTTACAATGGTGCCTCTGACTACGACCAAATTCCAATTGTTCCTATGCACAACCTTTTCCTGGTCTTCCTTGCACGCAATTTCAGGGTAGGTTATGTTTTGCTGAAATACTCTGATACCCTTGGGAACACTTTGGTGACGGTTGTCTATGGAACGTTCTTGATGACGTCGTTGGACTTCATTATTGGGAGTCTTCACACTCCGCGAAGGGCCGTGGTTGGGAGTGCTGTGACATCCTTTCACAAATGAAGCTCAATGCTCATAACATCAAAACAATTGAAGAAAAAATAAGCTGTTGCATTCACTGACTTCAATATTTTCGGAGGTAGGTGCCTTGAAAGTACTTTGAGGTCCCGAAGGATGATCCCGAAGTTTCCTGATAATTTTAGAGGTATGAAAATTTGAGAGTGCTTGTTTCAGGGCGGTTTTGGTCATCTTCAATCCCGAAATTCGACGACATGTACTAATTATGTCGAAGTTTAAATCACGAAACCCTACCACTACTCTCGTCCGATAAGCTTCTTAGCCGGGTATGAAGAGTTTCGGACCACATGCAAACGTTTGTAACATTTATACCTGCTAAAATTACGAGATTTCCAGGTACTGAGTTAAGCTAAGTCTGAGCTGTGATAAATTCTGTTCCTCATCTCAATATGGCATAAAGACACACATCTCTCTACTACTTCATATTTTTTGTTCCATGTGCTTCCATATGTGTTGTTTTTCGTGTACGCCTGAACCCAAGCTTGAAAGATATTGTCATCTTGAAAATCCCCAATTTCTCGACGAAAAAAATTTTGGCATTAAACAAATTGAGCCACTTGAACTCAAGATGAATAGACAGTGGTTTCTAACCTGAAACAGTTTTTAAAGTTTTCAGATGTCATGAAAGTGAAGAAGCTATGGATGTGGAAAGTGTGAAATGTCGTTCACTTCTATTTGACAAGAAAAGGAGGGTATCCACTATCCTTCTATTATACAAACCGCTAACTTGGTGTGTCGGTTTGT
>KZ347154.1:17612-40524 GCA_002352805.1 Teladorsagia circumcincta | reverse complement strand
ATGGAAAAATGCTGGGAAACTCTATTTCTTACCATAGAGATGATTTTCGAGCTTGAAATCCTTTCAACAAGGCTTTTCTAGCAAGTTGTAGTTGCTGCTAAGGAGCTGCGTCGAGTTACTGGAAGCTTACCTCGCAGTTTCTCTGAAAATTGGTAGACATTCCATTCGAACTGGCCTGTCCATCCCTCATCTTAAGAAGGCTCTTTTTTAAGACAGTCAACTCAAATGTGTCCCGAGTAAATGGCACTCAGGCCTTTAATCGAGCCGTGAAGGGTTTAGTTATCATGCCAAATTTGGCCCCTTAGTAAGTGGGGGGGGGGGTGATAGCTTTTGGGTAGAAAAGGAGCGGCTATTCACTAATATTGCCTATACAGCAGAATCCAGCTAACCATTAGAGTAATCAATTTCTTCATAGTGTATTATTGCCGAAATTAGTTCAGAATAACAATATTGATTAGGTGAAGCTTCTCCTGTCACCCTTTGTGAAAGTATAATATTTGCCTGAGCCGTGGACGTATTCAAACAACTATTGATTTCTGAATTGCTGACGAATGCGCGGCGCATAACGGGACTGCCATTCCTACAACAACTTTTTTTGCGATCTCAGAATAACCTCAAAGTTGTCCAGCTGTCGATTGCAGCTCCAACAGGCTACGCCTTCTGACGCTTTCTTTTGCATGGTTTTTTTTGGCTTGGTGAAGAGTATGAAGAATGGGAAATCTGCTGTTATGAGCCTCTGGGGACATGATTTATGGCGAACAAAAGACGGATTCGTGGGTTGGCAAATGGATTTCGGTTGCCGCAAAAAAAGCGAAGGGACAAGTCGAGGGCACCAGGGACATGGCAGCGCTGAGATCTTATCCTATCGACAGTTTTGCTAGGATTTTGAAAGCACCAACTTGTTCTATTTGGCGAAGTCTAACTTCTAGTCAGACTTTCAAATGTGACAGTCAGTTCGTTTTATATTATTTGAAAAATGTTGCACAATGAAAACACAAAGCTTCAATATTAGTTAATTTTTTTGAGATGCGCCATGCATTCTACTTCTATTCAGAGTTGAACAATAAGCGTAAAAATGAATTTGCTGAGAAATGCAGATGTGCGATAGAGTGGACATCTCATACCAATACCGACATGTGACAATTGACCCGTTTTATATTGAACAAATAGTGGCCAAAATAAATCTTCCACTTCAACAACCTCGAGGCAGAAGTATAATTCACACTACAATAGCCGAAAAGTATCAAAACAATATTAAGCAGCGATAAAATGATCATCTTCACTTGCTGGGAGCGTTGGGGGGGTGGGTGTCCTTCCACCTCGATCCAGTCTTGAACTTCGAAAATAGGGCTGTTCAGATTGAATGATTGATTCCTTTTTTGAATTATGCTTTTCTCCCTTCATATCAGTGCAGTGTGATCTTGAAAGGGTTAGAGGTAAGCAAACCAGCCCGTTTGGCGTTTCTGCTGGGACCGCATGGTGAATGTTGGGGAAGGGACAGGATCCTCGGCGGTGGACGGACTGCTTCAACTCGATCCTTTGAACCGCCTCAATATGATGCTTACCTCAGGACTAAGCCTGGAAGACAGGGAGGTTCATCGTCTCTCTAAGGCTTAGTCCTTAGGTAAGCAAAGCAGCCTTTCTGGCGGAGCTGCGGATGTAGCTGCAGCATTTCCGTCATCACTCTCATATCCTACCGACCAAGTTCAAGTAGTCCATCGACTTCGGAAATCCCAGCCCCTCCCCAGCATTCAGCATACCGACCCCAGCAGGAACGCCAAACGGGCTGGTTAGCTTACCTCAAAGGGTCACTAGACTTACATAAACTTCAGAAGAACTTAAGTAACAAATGCAATGCATATCACGCTGTGTGTGTACTTGTCACTTACAGCATTAATTTTACTACTCATTGCTATCACTGCTTATGTGAATACCAATTTTTGAATACCCCATAGTACCATTCTTTTGTTGTGGAAAGGTGCTAACTCTCACCTTTTCTCTCACTCCTCCAACTAATTACTGGAGATGTGAGGTGTAATGAGGTGTCAGGATCCGATCGAGGGTACCACCTGGTGGTGCCTGCCTGTGGGTGTTCACAAAGATTAATTGGCGAATTCGAAAACGTTCAGGGGACGAGTGCTTCGAAGTAAAGAGCAAAATTCTATTGAGGCACCTTGATATGAGGGTTTGCTCTCTTACAACTCGCCAGGAGTTTCACTGATGCATAAGTTTGTCAGTTCTACGGCACTGGGCAGCCTCTATCAAATTATACTGGAATAATTTGGATCTACAGAAAAGATCACAAACTCAAGTGAAATTCTCAAAATTAGGACTTTATTATCAAACTCGACCAATGAACTTCATAAAAGGGGGATAAGCATTTCTGCTGAAGGGCGTACTCCCTACTGGCAAATGTCCGGTCGCCCCTGCTTATTTCTATGTGTCAAAATCGGTTTCACATCAAGGAGTAGAAAAATCCTAGCTATAAAGCCGGTCATTTTGATGACACACGTCGACCGAACGAATTCAATTAGAATCCAGTTCATAAATAAATCTCTTCAGTGGCTATGGCTATTGTTCCCATCACAGGAAGCTTTTCCGTTCGTCTTCGATGTGTGAATAGGCCTCAATGGCAGCAGCCGCCATCGCCGTGGATTGTTTGTCGCATTGACCATTTGGTCGGCTTGACATCCTAGTCGTTGTCTCAGTTCATTCAAAAGGGATTGATTGAGAGCGCCATCGAAAAGCTGAAAACTAGTCAAAAACAGAAGCTGCGAAGCGGTTTTATGGCCGGTTTTCAGTGTCGTCTAGAATGCGCCATGCCTCAGAGTCCATCAAGAACCTAAACTTTCATTCAAAAATTTCTTCTCATCTAAACCCTCATGCCTCCAGAAAAAACCAAACATTGTAATAGAAGAAATAATATAATAGCAATTTACATATGTTATATCATATAATAGGAAACTCAATGTAATGTTGACTTGCTTTGTTTGTTACCTGCTGTTGTAACGCCACAATCCGCGTTGCGAACGTTTCTCAAGAATGCAGGGTTAGGAACAAAAATTTAGCTCCAGGCGGGACTCAAACCCGCACCTCTCGTCTGCCGGGCCACTGGCTATCGGTTACAAGTTTCACTACCAGGGCATTTTTTCCTAAGAGCGAAACGGTGCCCCGGTAAGCGAGAGGTACGGGTTCAAGTCCCACCTTTCACGAGTTTTGTTCATAACCCAGTATTCCTGTGAATTAGATTAATGTTGCGAAAGGTCAAAGAAGGCGTAGAGCAATTCAGCGCCAATTAATCCCTTGGATGTGCCATGCTTTCTTCTCCCTTTAACAATCGCAGTGGCAAGTGAATGCAATTTGACCTATTGTGCAATAATTTGATTGGCCAGATGATGAAGGCAGTGTTTTTGGCGCTATTGGAAGATACGGGGGCATCCTCTAGGACAAAGAAAGGTGGGGGAAGGAACATCGGGGTAGTCGGAAATAGCTCACCCGTCTTGAAGTCTCTCTTAGTCGTAGTCTCTCATTTTAGTTCCGATTTCAACAAAAGGCGACGTCTCACGCGGTTCTAAATGCTTTGCCACAATAATGCCCACGTATTCTGCGATAGTGCCGTAATTTCGGTATTTAAGACAAATCTGATGCTAATGTCTGACCAAGCCTTGCTGCCTAGCGCTATACATGATCCGCGATTCCACCTCCGAGTTAGGCGGGTGGTGCCGCGATACCACTCTTGCCCATATTAGCCAGAAAGTAAACGCCCTGAATATTCATTGCTCGGGAATTGGTTTCACGGAAATAAGCAGTAAAAGGGCAGGGTCAGTTAGCGGTAGGGCTGACTCTGTTGTAACTGAAGAACTGCTCGAGCTCACCTCCTTCTCTCTCCCATAACGGTGTACGCCTAAAAATAAACAAAAAGGGTGATTATTCGGTTCTATGAGCTTCGGAAGTCACTCAATTTCGAGACCACCTTTTCAGTTCAAATCGAAATCGCCTGCTCAATTGGAGGAGTACGATCGACGGAACGTAGGCGATGGTCGAATGGGTTTCGTTGTTCAGAAACTCGACGTTCAACAACTCAACATTTTCGCCGTTCTTCCCAAAGGAGTGAGTTCATTTTTATATGGTTTCTTATAAAGTCTCATATGGCAATGAGGTTCTGGTTTATGTTCGCGTCACATTTGGAAGTGCAAAACTGTGTGAAAAGTCCGGTTTTACCCACTGCTACGGTTGCTAGACACTAATGCGTTATACCGCACATTTACGGGTTTCCGCATTTCAATAAGTGCAGTACACGGCCACGTTTTGCCTTCCGCTACTACGCGACCAGTCTAGGTTTTTGCTTTCCGCTACGGAGTTTATAATTCACAAGGACAACTGGCGAAAAAGGGGAGGGTTCGTCGACACCTCGCCGAGGGTTCGATTACTTCCGGCTGTAAAAATCAGCTGGCGTCGAGACAATAAACTATTTTTGACGGCAAGGCAAGATTAATGACATGACAGGGGAATTGAGAGCTGGCGATGGAAGGACTAAAAGAAGGGTCACTGGGTTAACCCTAGGGATACACCATGGTCAGGATGGAAGAAATCTTATTCAGGGCTCCACGTCATTTGAAGAAACATTTTTTGAAGATGAGCCTTGCATCCAACTTTCATTCGCACTCGCTGTGCCATTTGAATGCGTCTCCAGGTCATTTTAGGCTATGACTTGCGGGTGCCAGCGCGAATGAACTGCATATTCGATATTTTCCATCCCTAGAAAACCTGGTACCTATTTACAACCCCCGAGGAATTGAGGCTCCGTCGGCTCGAGAGGAATCCAATCAGATGGTCGATTTATCGGCAGTGCGTGCAAAACCCCATACTGGACCAATAGGCAGTTCTTGCTTTTTTCCCAAAAGGAACACCCATTTCCCAGTAAAGGGAGCAAATCTAGGGAAAAGGGATTCAGGGGGCAAACAGGCAAATCTGAGTTCATAGGAAGTTTTGGTTTGCATGCCAATTCTTGAACGAGAACAAGCCAGGTTTCTCTGAAGCCTGAACCATAGCTAAAGAACTAGTAGATCACGCCACGGCCTCTTTCATAGCTGAGAGATAGAAAGCTGATTGAAAGAGCTCGAATTAGTTACATGCTATAGAACTTCATCTTTGCGTTTCTGAGAGGTCTTTTCAGAAAGTTGTTAGTTATTCTTCGCTATCAAGCAGAACAATCTTAATTCAGATCGTCTCACTACCGATTTCGTCATGCCACACGATCACATCGTGCTCTGACTGCGTTGCATCACCCGATCCAATGTGTCAGTGGTGTCCTGCCGTAGGGAAATGCACGACTGCAATGCACTGCCCTTCTCCATCTGTAGGTTTTTTTAAGTTTCGCTCGATTTTCTGAAAACTACACCTTTGGTATGGGTTGTCAAATTGTCGGAGGGGAGTTTTCTTTAAATTCCATCCCCTAAGGCCAGGAGAAGAATTGGCCTTGTCGAAGAATGGCCTCAGTAGCACTGATTGCTAAATACAACGCAGAGAGGATATTCCAACTCCTCTCTTCATAGAACCTCGGCATTGTTCTGATATTATAACACAAAGAATATATTCTTCATCCTCATTGTGGTCATCATCATCTTCATCATCTTAATTATCCTCTTCTTCTCCCTAGAATTAATCCTGTCGCAGGGTTCGCCGTTTCGTTAGACGTCGCCACATGGAGCTGAGGCTCTTTCTGCCATGACCCTGATTCCTAGTGAGGTCTTTCTTGATGACTTGCCCGACGCCTTTTAAGAAATTCTTGATGTCGATGAAAAAATGGGATTGAATGTAATTTTCGAGAGACGGAATACCCTCGGCTGAGGTAGCAGAAAACCATCCATTGCCTCTGCTCAGGATAAAACATCGCCAACCACTTTATTCTCTCTAGAAAGCCGTACAGCCACCACCCATTCATGTTTTCTTGGTCTTCTCTATCAAAAAACAGGCTTGGCTCCTTTTGACTATTTCTGGACCCACTTGCAGGCTTGAAACTTTCCCAACCGTTTTTGAGCACACGCAAATTTCTTCCTCTTCAGAATTCTTGCTCTTGTCACCAGGCTAAGCACAATTCATCGAAATCTATGCACTGGTTTTGAACGATGCACATTATTTTGAGCATGAAGCTCGTTAACCTACAATTTTAGGCAAGCGTATGCCCGATACGAAATGGTCCACCTTCACCTGCTTCACTCTCCATTGACGATCTCAGAAATGTATCCCTTCCCATCAAACATCTGCCTCAACCTGATGGCTTCGTGAGTTCAAAATTTACGCTTTATAGTTCTTATACTTTTTAAACCTTCGCCTTTAGAAAATCGCAACTGATTGCTTGCGTGTCCAAACCTCTTGACACACTGTCGATTTTTGACACGCCTACTTGTCTACGACTTCGAGTGGGAATCACAATCGAGTCCTAGTCACAAATGCAAAAATTACATGACCTTCCATACCATCGTCCGCAAAAGCTCCTCCACTAAAATTCTCAGAGGCTCAATTATGCTCCACAAAACAACAAAAAAGGGAAACATTTGTGCCTAATAGAAAGGGGGTTGCTGAAATGCCTAGATCCTGAAAACTCCCACGATATCTGGGATGGTTTAAGTGCCGTTTTGTTCGTGCCCAGGAACTTAAGTTTCAAGTTTTTTCAGTGGCGGAGTGGATTTTGGCCACGCCTCCTTATTCTAACGAGTTTTTTCTTCACTTCTCAAATTTCCACGTGCAAATTGATCAACGCCAATTGCCAACAGTGAATATAAACCCTTTCTGTGTTTGTGAACAACTCTCATCATTCCTGTTAATAGCAGTTTCAAATTTCGTTATGCAAGTAAGCTATTGAGTGAAAAACAATTGCTAATACAAAGAAAAATATTTAAGCAGAGACAAAAACAAAATCGGAATTTCAGTCATACGTGTGTTTATTTGGCTCCTCGTCGAGTGCGGCTACGTGGACTGAGGTCGGCGTCTCGTGCACCCTTCCATCACTTCGCCCGGCATCAGATCTGCCTTCTTCAATCACAGAACTGCTCGCTCTTAGCACATCCAGCAGTTCTTACCGTATTGTCGAGTATAACTTCACTGTATACAACTGCGGGGCTTTTATGACGTGAGTTGGAAAGTCTCCAAAAATTCATTATTAGCTCAAAATCTATAGAAAGCCTCCCTAGAAAACAACTTTCACTATTATAGCTTCTGAAAACTGATTTATGACTATGATTATGTGGTCTCAGCTAGGTTCAGGTAACAACCGCTGCGACGCAACTCATTGGCCACAGTCGCGTGCGGTCGCGAGACGGCAGCACTGGTGTCAAAAAACACATTATTTTCAAACATTCAATGAAATAAAAACGATCACAAATATCAAGAGAACAAGTGTCGTGCTATTTGATCACCGTGTGAGAATTTACGAACAGCTTTGCTACCACTCGTAATCTATGAGCTGCCGCGACTTTCGCAGCCTAGAGCCGATGTCAGACTTTGCAAATCAAGTGATTCGCCAGCGTCCGCGGTTGCGTTGCAGCTAGCGCACCGCTCTATCAGCTGGTACCGCGACGCGATCGCGAATGCTAGCGAATGCTCGATTCGCAATTCGACATCGGCTTACTTTGACCCCAGAAAAGCTATCGGGAATGACGCAACAAATTTTCTAAAACAATCCACTACGAATTTCTCATGAGTTTCAGATGTTCGTCGTGTAGTGCACCTGAGACGGGCTGTGATTGGTGTATTGATTCACATAAGTGCGTCCCGAGCGGAAAATGCATTACGGTAAGAGTTTCACGGTCCCTCGTTTCTCCAGGAAATAAAGTTCAATTACAGGAGAGAGCGACTGAATGCGTGCATATCAAGCAGCCTACACAGCTCACAATACCTAAAGGAAGTTCGCAGGAAATCTCGTTTAATGTCGCTCACATGGATCGCCTGCCTCAAAAAGAAAGCTATTCTTGTCGAGTGGTCTTGAACGGGACGACAGTGCTTTCCAAGGCCAAGCTATCCGAGGTGCGACACTGAAAACCCGTTTTGTTCAACTCTTATATTTTTTAAAACTCCAAAAATTAAAGGTTCAGTGTACATAGGCCGGGGACGGATGCATCTTTATGACTGAACAACTCTATCCACTTTCGGAATCGATCTCTAGTGAGATTGTGTGCTTCGGTCCTGTTTCGGTTACCCACGGGTGGTTATGCAACATCTAGAGCAGATGGAAACCTATGTCGTTTGACGACGGCTTCCTGAAAATAGGTTTTCATCTGTAAAGTACAGTTCGTGGGGTCAAAGAAGTTTAAGTATAATTGGAGCTTGAAGACGCGATTTTCCACCAATTTCTCGCCAATGGGTAGGTATTGGTTTGATGTGAAGCTGAGAAAGCACGGATACTGGCGATAACGTGGATATGGAATTTTTAGCTCCTGAAAACTCGAGTGTATATTCCTGAATCGTCTACTTCTTCCTACTTCTGTAGACAATGATACTTTCATTACATTTCTAAATTCTAGTTGCCATCTTCCACATAACTTCCGTTAACCTCTAGATTCCAGTTAACCGTAGCAGAATCTTATTTTTCGCTGCAATACGAAAAATTCGTTAAATTTATTGACCTAACCCTCTAATAGCTTCAATTCAACAAGTGTCCATATGTTGTCGCCCCTGAGAATCATCTCAGAAAACCGACGCAGAACTACCACGAGCTGGTGTTCGGTAACGTTGGCCAACTCCTTTCCTTATAAATGGTCTATTCACAGGAAAGTCGAATGTGAAGAGGGAACCGGTATCGCACGTATGGTTCATAATTGGAACCTTTTTTCGAATTTTTTTCGGGCAAACAACTTTTCGTCCTTCAGAGTTCGATATTTTTGTCAATTCAGCAAATAAGAAACGACTGTAATGCCCTCTCGAGCCTATAGTTTTAAGTGTTTGAAGAAAGATCATAGCTTGTCTGAGACAGATGAAACGGACCACTGTAACCTCCTATTAATCACCGTAATATCCGAACATGTAATAAGAAGCCATTACGATTGGGACTGCGTGACGCATTTTGAAAAAGGCGGCAAGTCAACCGAATATATTTTATCTCGTTTTTATTTTCCTTCTTAGAAACCTTTGTGGACGTTGTGGTTTCTGATTACTTTTCTCACTGGCAATGAATTTACAGTCATCAGTGAAATGTGAAGCAATGAAGCTCAACTACCTTGATGCGCTGCCGAACATTACCGCTCCTCTTGAATTCATGCAAGGCTCGGACGTCATCGATAGCATCGAAGGTTCGCTCTCTGGTTTCGAATGCATGTACTCTCGCTGTTGTGTTAATTAAAAGCAGAATTTAAGATGAAAAAGCAACCCATTCCAAATTAAGTTAGGGATGGTGGGTGGTACCAGGAAGAAGGAAAAATCATGAGAAACGGTCCAGAACCCGAGGAATGGGACTCCTCCCTTCCCCTTTGATCTCCGCATTGATGCGACTCCCATCGTTGTTCCTTCTTCAATATAACGCTCTCTCTGCTATCTAATCACTCGCTGCGTTCAGATCTGCGGCGAGTGATTAGATCATCGATGGGCGTGGATCGCCAAGTGCGCCAACAGTGAGCCATGCTAGATCGCCGAGGTCAAATTTTGCGCTACCGATTGCGCGTCTGTCCGCACTCTCAAAAGGTCCGTCTTCCCTCCACTAGGCAATTTTCCCCTTCTTCGACCTTCGTTCTTATCGTGGATTCCTCCTTTGAAACGCAGTAAGGCGTGAATCTATGCTCACTTTCACACTCTTTCTTCAGCAACCACCAGTCTATCAGTAAATTCATCAGCGGTAGGAACGCAACACCTAAACAGGGTCGCACGCACAGTTTCCTATGGGGGAGGGCGTATTTCAGTTTTGAAAGGGAGATCGTATTTGGGGTTGGCGAAGACCACAAGGTATAAGAGGGGGTCGTATCTGTGGAACTTGATGGGGTCGTAGTTACGGAGAGAAGATGGGTTGTGTTTGATAGTCTTAAGGACGATTCTTGAGGAAACATTAAAAGCCCCAGGGAAAAAGCATGAAATGAAGAGTTTTAGAACATTTGCCCCTTTTTTACTTCTTGATCCATAATTTCCCTCTCCCACCCCTTCCCCCATTCTTAATTGTTAAACTATCATTCTGGAAGAGTTTACCATGCAGATAAGTTTCTTTCCGGTCGAATAAAGTGTGCTGGTAGCTGCAAAACAGCAATTACAGACAAAGACTACAATTTCTGAAAAATTTAGAATGTAGACCGAATTACATATCAAACCCATCGTAGTCCTAGGCACAACTAATCGCAGCTTGTTCCAGTACTGATCTATTCCTGCTCGTTGCTGGCCGCTGACTGCTCGTCATGTCTGTTCGCCTCAGCCACATGGGGTTGCTCGTGGTGCAGTGGGCGCTGCTCGCACGACTGCCCTCAATCGCCTCAGGACGTCGTATGCGATCGACCACAGATCGTCTCGGTTCGTTGCGCTTTCTCTAATCCAATTATCCGAGGCAACGTAGCCAATTCGGATGTCTCAAACAAACCAAACAAAGCGCCATCATTTCTAGCGGGATTGGGTAAATGAGGGGAAAGAAGGCAAAGGCTGTAGTGAGCTGTATATGGAAATAACCTACACAAACTAATTTGGATTGTTCATTCAGTCTCTTCCAGGGTTAGAATGCGGTTACGGGTTTGAAGGCAAACCAATCCCTGGCTCCCTCACTACGTCTTTGCATCTGAAGCTTCTTTAAAGTTTAAACTTTATCGCGAACTTTTTGGAAAGCTCCTAGATAATAGTAATTCAGATTGAGAATCTCAATATCCTCATCTACCGTGTACTCAACAATGAAAAACTCCCACTCCCTTTATTCCCATTTTCTTTCACTTCCTATTCTCTTCCGTCGCACTACGGGTCTCCCTAAGGGTTGCTCCCCTTTACTAGCAGAGGAGAACCTACACTTGACCAAGGTGATGTGCAGTAACCAAATATAACAAAAACATTTCAGCTTCCGGGCTTATTACAAGTTTTTTGCTAACCTTGATTTTCTCGACTTTTGGACTGAACTTTTGGAGCGAATTCTGTAAATGCAGCATCAAAAACCCTTACAGTTTAAACCGAGTAGTGGACCAATCGAGGGTGGCACAGAAATCACAATCACCGGACGAGACCTGGGCTCATCAATCGACGACGTGAAGGACCGAGTGTTCGTGGCCGGCAGCCGATGCCCAGTCACTCACTACGAGATTTCAAAGAAAATCGTGTGCCGAGTGGAAAAGGTATTTAACTACTCTCTCCTCTCAAGTTTATCAAATATCTTGATAAACCCATCTACGTTCAGGGCACTTCATCTGGACCTGTACGGGTTACGGTCGGCAAAACGGGTTCGAGGACTGCGGAATCTTCTCTGCTGTACTCATTCGTCGAGACGCATGCTTTCTCGGCTTATCCACCATTTGCGCCGGTTTCAGGAGGGACCAAGGTAATTAATTCTACAGTATAATTTCCCCCTGCTTTCACTAAGCCGTCGTAATTTTATCCTATTGGATTGGGGACTGTTTGCTATTGCTATGATTATTTACTATCTATAATCAACGTAGTAATTTTTGAGTCCAAGTAGACCTAACCCTTCTAGCACCTTTTACATTTCCTGGAAAACATAATTTTGGGATAGTACGACGATCAAGCTTTAAATCGAACGAATTCGTAACGATGGCAAGTTAGTTTATGACCTAAATTAGTGACTCGGGCGGGAATTCAACCATTCTTACCATGCTTCTTCTGTACTGTATCAGATACATACAGTCGGCTCTCTTATCGTATCGTTACCTTTGAAAGGAATGAAATGAGGCTGGATAATAGGTGCAAAAAAAAGTGCAGTCATACTCCACGACTTGGCAAATTCATGAGTTCGTGAAAATTTCACGGTTGAGCCTACTGGGCTAAGCTCTTGTGGAGGAGATGTCTATTTCCTGAAATCGGATGAAAGTACATGTTTGAAATTCGTCACGTTCGCCTTTACAATCATGTCATCCATCAGTCGTTATTGTAATAGTTAGTAATAGTTACTATATAAACTGGTCACTATGCTGATCACCATGCGCTTTTATCTCAGCACTCAATGTTCGTTCTTCGTATACTCCTAAGCTCAAAGAGAAAGCTCTTCTTTCCAGTGCGCTAGGACTTTTTCTTTTTTCTCAATCAGCATTCCATTACGCACCGCTATATTCATTTTGGTAGTCAGTAATCAACCCAATCAGCCGTGGGATGTGTATTTCACTGAAGCTAGGGGCTTCGACTAATCATAATCGCATGATCTTATCGGGCAGAAGTAGTGTAGTGGCAAGTGGCGCTACTTATCATGCACACGATCGGACGGGATCAATTGTCCGCTTGGATCTCTAATAAGCCAACGAAGTCGACGGACCAATTTCAGACTCAACTTGGATGATAATTACACTGATCTGTACATGGCTAGCCCCGTGAGTCATTGCAAGATGGGATCTCGTCCAAATACCACTACAAATTCGAGTAGAATTGGAATGTGCGGCGACTTCAAAAAGTGATCTACCGGCACAAATTGTAACAACGAGATCTTAGATCGGCCTCAAGTTTAAGGGGCCTGAATGCGCTCAAGAGGTCGCTCGAAGCAACACTGGTTCGATAGGTTGCATGAGGGCCTTTGTTTAGTTAAAGATACATACTTATGCTGCCCACTGAATTACCTTCACCCCGATCAGGTTCACAAACGGAAAACTTGGCGCCAGCACATCAAAAAGGGGATCCTGTCATCAGGCAAGACAAGGGCTCAAGAAAAAGCACAATACCTTATTCTCCTCCTCCATATTGATCAACTAAGCTGTTTCGGTTTCATACTCTCTTAGCGCCTCTAAAAATGGTGTCATCGATTCTCTCTTTTGGCCTTATTCAGAATAGTGTTGAGAGATAATTGTGCAGTCCACTGGATTATTAAAGATGTCAGTTTGTTGTTACTAATACCTTAAAGGCAGAATTTACATTGAAAAGCAACCCATTCCAAATTAAGCTACATACATATGGTGAGGGTACAAAAAAGAAGGAAAACCCATGAAAAACGGCCCAGAACCTGAGAAATGGGACTCATTCCTTTCCCCTTGATCTCGGCATTGATGTGACTGCCATAGTTCTGCTCTCTTTAACGCAATGCTCTCTCCACTATCTAATCACCCGATGCGTATAGATATGCGACGAGTAATTAGATAGACGGTGGGCGGAGATCGCCGAACTCGCCAAGATTGAGCCATGCTAGTTCTCCGAGGTCAAATCTTCCGCTGTCGATTGCGTGTCTATCCGCACCCACAAAAGGTCCGCCGGTCTCCCCACTAGGCAATTTCTCCCTTCTTCGACTTTCGTTCTTTCCGCGGAGCCCTCCTTCAAACATTTCGAGCACTTCAAATTGTCAAAGCTGGAAACTGAAGTGTTACAGGAGAGAGTCAAACAGCTCGAGCTCTGAAAGCAGCGAGTTAATGAATATGTATCTAGAAAAAAACAACGGATAACTTGCGAGTTCTTTTTTGTTTGCTGCACAGTAACGGTGCCGCGGTAGCGAAAGTTGTAGCGCGCTTGCTCGGCATGCAAGAGGGGCGGGTTCGAGTCCCGCCCAGGGCGAAAATTTTGTTTATAACCCAGTATTATTGTGAAACACCTGCGGGCGTTATTCAGGTGCAATTTTTACATTTAAAGTCAAGGTTCTTATTGGAAATAATGTTATTATATGCGTCAGAACCTTTTTACAGATCACGCTGTATGGTCAAAATCTGGACGTGGGCTCAAATGTAGAGGTGCGAATCGGAGACGTTCCTTGCAACGATGTGCTGGTAAGCATCTCTTCTGAATTTAATGTGAAAACACTTTAAGAGTATCTTCCTGTTGATACACTGTTCAAAACGTCTTCACATTCAGCGCAGTTCAAGCTCATCGCTAGCCTGCGTCATCTCCCACGCCAGCGTTCCATCAAAACTGGCTGAAGTCATCGTTTCCATTGATAACGCCTCTATGAAGGTGCCGGGGTCGTTTGAGTTTCGCCCCGATCCGACCGTAGCGTCCGTCTATCCGCTTGTCAGCTTCAAATCCGGTGGAAGAATGGTCACAGTTGAGGTAGGCAGATCGGTATTCGCAGGGCCAAATAATTACACTTATCTATAGAAGTGAGTCTTCAGGGTACGAATTTCGATGCGGTGCTGACGGCTCGTATGTTCTTTGTGTCGTCCACCGGATTTCCGTTTGAAATCGTCTCGAAGCTGTCCAATTGTCAGATCCAGAACGCAACATTCATGTTCTGTTTGACACCCCAGCTGCTTGCAGGACCACACTCCAGGTCATCCTATTCGAGGTTTGTGCATAGGTCATGCATTTTGAGAGGTCGAGCCAATCTTGTTTTAGTTCCATTACACATAGAAATGCCATAACCATTAAGCGGCCCCACCTTTTGGGGTGGCGAATATCATCACGGCAAGTGTCGTCTAGTACGTCCTAACCATTTTTGTAAACATGGATAACTGAGAACTTCAGTGGCCCATAGGTTTTCTTCAGCACGCTGAGCAAGACGTTTGATTTTATGACTGAAAAGGACGTGGGGAGTTATTTCAAAGAGCTTTGCAAAATCGATAGCCTTTTCAGATTTCCATTGGGATTTGCAATGGACAATGTGACGTTAGTTCGTAATCTCGGTCATCGAATTCAGATGCGCATCGTACCGGATCCCGAATTTGCTCCTTTCAAAGGTGAGCTAATTCTAGAATCATTTTATCCCATGTGCCAGTAACCTACAAAAACCGTTAGCATGAGTGCATGCAATTTTTTCTCATTTGCAACGAGAAGGCAACCCTGGTGGCTAATTTTGTGCACGCATTACCCCGCAATGGGATGTACTTTTTGAGAGAAAACGCATGCTGAATTGATTAGCGGAGGACGGAAGAAGGGACATGCATGGCCAGGGCTGATTTTGCATTTATTGTAGTTATACATTCTGAACCTTATTTCAATAGCGTTATCCATTCATGTGTTCACAAAAGACACGTGAATCCGGGCTGGAAACACCTTCCACTTTCGGAACGATCCCACAGGGTCAATCTCTACAAACTTGAGGACTGCATTCCATATGAAGTCTCAGTGAGGGCTAGACGGGACCGCGCAATGACTAAAAAGGCTAAGTTACTGAGCAGCAAAGAGATAAAGTCTGGCTCGAGGCACTTGAACCCTTTTCTCTCCATCGTTGCTTAAAGGAGGACTCCACGGAAAGGACGAAGGTCGAGTTAGGGAGAAATTGCCTAGTGGAGAGACCGGCAAACATCCTGAGGGTGCGGACAGGCACGCAACCGGCAGCGGCAGATTTGACCTCGGAGAGCTAGAAGGGCTCAATCTTGGCGGGTCCGCCTGTCTCCGCCCACCGTCTATCTAGTCACTCGCCGCAGTTCTGTACGTGGCGATTGATTAGGTTGCAGAGAGAGCGTTGTGTTGAAGAGGCACAGAGATGAGAGTCGCATCAATGCGCAAATCGACGGGCTAGGAAGGGGTCCCTTTTATAGGTTCCTGGGCCGTTTCTAATGGTTCTTCTTTCCTTCGTGTAATACTCACCATCCCTACAGTAATTTGGAATAGGTTGAGTTTTCATCGTAAACTCTGCCTTTAAAGCAAGGATCCCAGCATTGTCTGTGGCCTTCGATACTAATGGTGCGGAACGATGCGCTAGCCCTAGACAAGCACGTATGAAGAGATATTGAACAAAAACTCACTTTGAAACGTTGCTAGAAAGGAAACATGCACTGGCAAAGGAGGCGGGACTCACCGATTGTGTTAGCGCCACCCATTTGCCGGTCGTGGAAAATGCGTGACTCGCTACGGATGCATTTGCGGTCGTTTTGGGATCACAATAGCAGGAACACTGCCGTGACATATGTCAACTTTGTCCGAGGATTCAGGAGTTTTTAATTAAATGATAACTTGCTGGTGCACCGCTACACAGCATTCGCTTCAGGAATCCGCATACATCAAGGAGATCAACCTCTGATCCTCGACGGAAGTCACCTAAACGAGGCTGCTGAACCTCAGGACTACAAGGTATGGCTGAACTACTCTGAGGACTAGATTGTTCACATTACTCGTGCTTTTTTCTAGATTTTTGTCGGTTCGGAGAGATGTTATGTGACATTGGTCGACTCTAGGCAGCTGGTGTGCAATGGCCCTTCAGCTCAACCGGAACCCACGGATGAACGGGGTAAGGCTGAGCTGATTTTTTGAAGGCATATCGCACGGTCATCTTGTGAATAACCTTTAGGAATTTTAGGAGAAACTTCAGAGGAATTTTCGCCCCCTTGCTACCCCTTCGGGGATGGTAACATACGGCCCCCGAATGAAGTACCTCGGTCAGAAAATACAGAAAAAATGCCATATTCATGACTCTAAACCGCGTGATACAATAGAATCAAAGTGCTTATGATCAGTGCGGCCGTTCGCCATTCAAAAAGCGTTTGTGTCTGCGTCTCAACCACTCACCATGCTCTTTCATCTCGGCATCCGGGGCCGTATGCTATCCTTCCCCGAAGCTAGTTGGTCTGAAGTTTCTTTTGAATTTATTTGTTTCAAGCAGTATATTTTCCTCATTTTCAGTACATGTATACTTTCACCTACATACATACACTGAATGTGGGCCCTATATCAGGGCAATCCCAGTTGAGAAGACGGAGAAATTTAAAGGAATTTTCGTTCCCCCCAGCCATTCTGGGATTATAGCATACGTGCACCGATGTCTGTTCCTCAAATCTTGCTCCACTCAGAAGGATGTTATCCCCAGTGCCTTGAAAGTTTTTCTTTTTTTAAACTAGTAGTCAACTTTTCGTACCACTCCTTTAATTTTGACACCAATAAGCGCCCTGTTCATGCTTTATGTGCTTCTAAGCTGAAGGCTCCACGATATTCCTGTATTTTAAGGTCAACCGATTGTGGGTGGTCTACCGCTAGTCTCCGTTACTGTTGGAAGGCTTCGAACAGAACTAGGACTCATCGAATATGTGGATCCGATTGCCACCCTTCGTCTATGGGTTCTGGTCCGTTCTTTTCCGGAAATTCCAGTTCTTTTCTTTCCTTTTTGCATAACCCCAGCTTTTTCGATCCCTTTGCTTGCAGGTTGTCACAGCTCTTGCAGCGTTATGTTCCTTGTTGGTGCTGCTCGCATTTCTCTGGAAAAAACGTCGAATGGAACGTGAACGCGACTACAGAAAGATTCAAATGCAAATGGAACACCTCGAGAGCAACGTGCGGAAAGAGTGCAAGCAGGTATGGGCGACCCTCGACAATTCACCCAGTTGTTCCTATAGGATAATCAAAATGAGAACTTTCAGGCCTTTGCCGAGCTACAAACCTCTATGGAAAGCTGTGGAGAGGATGAATACGAAGGTACGACTTTTGCAAGTTTTTTTAACGGTTGGATGGAAAGCGGTATGAGCCGGAAGGTGGAAGGCCCTTAACGTCGAATGCAGTTTACGGAAATCAGCCCTTCCACCCTTTAGCGATTTAATTATGCTCGTCCCGTTACGGATCAACTTCCACGTACTCATTCGTTTCCACCATGGATTGAATTCGGATGCGTGGCGCATTGAAAATTTCATTTTCTTTTCCTGTTTTCCCTCAAAGGAATAGCGACCCCCCATCCAAGCAGCTGGAACTTTGCCTATATTCATACTATTTTTCAAAGCAACCAGTGAATGTGGCGACGGACTTTTGGTGCGTTTGGTCTGGCTCGCGACAATCGGAATGCAAATCTCGCGGGCGTCTGCAGTGAAATTTACCACATCAAAATGTGGAATGGATAAATTTCGCAAGGTTCTGCGAATCGAATTACATTCCAACGTGCGAAGTTTCAGCGGTGATGGTCAGGAATTTCTGGTAAGAAGGAACCAGAAGGAGCTAACATGAAGCTGTGATAGCTATCAGGGTGTCATGTCGTTGGGAGAGGGGGGGGGGCATCCACTTGAGTGAGCCAATTACTGTGCTTGGAACTGAGCCTCAGGGGAAAGGATTCTGGAAGTGGGTGTGAGCAAGTATTGTTTCCTGGTGTTTCTCCCCCCTCCTGGACACAGTCCTAGTGTCGCCACCATCGGCTATTTGTCCTCTTACGATCAGAGACACGAGCGCCACGCTCAGTAAAGCGATACGTAGTTGACACTGAACAACTCTGTTGCAGTAAAAACTCCTGATTATAGCGTTTCCTAATCGCATGGATGATGGAATCATTTCCACGAAGGTTCTCCCTTATTTCTTCGCCGGAAATCTCCTCACTGACACTGCTGCATCCAAATCTCCGCGTGCAGAAACTTTTTGTTTAAAGCGCAGAACCATACGGAGTTTATCCGCAATCTGCACACGTTTTGACGTTTCGAATGCTACCACAGAACACGTGAAGCCTTGTCTTATCCGCATCGCCGCGCATGACGCCGCGCAATTTGCCGCGTGCCAGCCCGGACGTATAAAAAGTCCCGCACACCAGTGAATGGGATTGAGAGAGTAATGGATGTCATGGTCGAGAAGTTTTATTGGTAGCCCACTCGTACCACAAATTGTAAGAGATGGAAATATTCGGAAATATTGAGGGATTTGTATGAAAGTTTTCAGACAATAAAATAAAGGATAGAATTTTTTCAGGTACTGATGTTACGACATTGCTCGAATTTATACATCGTCTTTTGTGGGAAGATAACGGCTGGTCACATTCACCATCGCTGTACGCATCCACTCTGCCAGTCACTTTGGCTCAGTTTGATGCTTTACTCAGCTGTAAACAGTTTGTGTTTTCGGTAGGTTTTGGCTACAATTTGAGCTGAGTTCATACCCTGATCAGAACTGGCGAAAATACCTTTTCAAACAACCTGAGGGCAAGCCTCGGGATAAAACTGGTGTATAGGAGCGCATCGTAGTGATGGTTGACGCTGCTATAAAGAGGAAAAAAAGAAAACAAATTACAAAAGTTCTACATCTCATGAGTGATGCGCGAATCTACGAAACAGAAAGAACAGAAGAACAGAGTAGAACAGAAGGCGCCGAGAAGACAGGCCAGACTCGGAATTGAGAGAGCGTAGGGGCGAACGAGACGCAGACTTACCGCATGGTTTCGTGGCTTTTCGAACTTTCTCCTCCATGTTCTCTGCTGCGTATGAATAGAGCGCAGGTTATCAGAGGAAGAGGCTTAGGTCTGCTCCAAGTGCCAAGGAGGAACGTGAGAGCCCTAACACCAAGTCTTGGAAGGGGGTGGGAAAGCCAAGTACAGTAAGGCAAACGTTTCTATATGTGAGATGAGTCACTGGTCTTGAGCAGCTATTTAAAGCAACAGTCTCAGCAGGGTTCTAAAAATTCTATGCTATGGGGTGCGAATGCTGCGATAGCCCTAATCAAGACCATAGGAAGTGTCACTAACCAAAAAACTCACCTTAGGAAGCCGCAAGGAAGGCAGGAAGACGCCGTTGACAGGAGCGTTCGCAAATATTAGGGAATGCTCACTGGCCAACCATGAATGGATGCAGATCCTTGCGCGATCGCCAACCAATATCCCGCATTTCAAAATCGATGCCGCCTCTTTTTCATTGGTTTTAATTGCTTGCCTGCACGAGCCAGTAAGAAATACCGACGAAGCAGGCTAGTTCAGACAACTCGTCCACCAGGTGGAACCTGTTTAAAGGCTTCGCCTGCGGCTTTCTTTGTTTTTTTATCACCAGTCAACTCCCCACCTACACTTCATTACCGACCGCTTTACTCCTCGAATTCGACGTGGGACTGTGGCTTCAAGCGAAACAGCGCAGGCGAAAGCATGATATTGAGGCGATCCATAAGAACGAGTTCAAGTTTCTCGTAGTCTTCACCACATCCGCAACGACGTGTGAGATGTGCATAGGTACATGTCATAAGTATGTGCCCCTTTGCCACACAATTGGCAGGACCCTGGCGGTCGTGGAGATACGTACCTTATTCACAGAGGAACTATTCCAGCTAGTCGCGGAATGTACTCCTTAATTATACTAGACATCGAGCATCGAAAGACCCCGAACTTGTAGTTGAATGAAAAGCAGACATGACTTTCCCCTTTTTCAGATCGTAGAGACAGCGGAGTCAGAAACGGGTATGTCGCTGAGCGAGAGATCGATGCTCTCCTCATTGTTGATCGCTGTACTGCTTCGCAACTTCCAGTACTGTACCGACGTCGTGCTATCCCTTCTGAGGGCACATATCGCCAAAAGTGTTCATGTCAGTGACATTCTTCTATACATTGTTTCTTCTTTGATTTTTCAATTATCCACTTGCGATTAAGTTGCTTATAACATTTTCCACAAAAAAATTACCGTAAATTTGTGGGCTCACGGCGTGAGCGCAACAGCGGGGCGAATGAAGCTAAGCCACGATTGACCTAACCCTGGAACCTTGAAGCAATTCCTGGGGTGACTAGTTGCTGCTAGAATCGTTTTGGAAGATAAGGGATGGGCTTCAACATCGACTAATACCTTCTCGAAGTCGGTGCATAACGGTTATCACATTTAAAGGACGAATTCACGGATTAGAGTGAAGTCGAATTAGGAGTAATTCACCTGGTTGAGGGACCCGCGGACCTCCTGAGGGTGCGGACTGATGCGCAATTGGCACCGAAGGAGTTGAGCTCGTTTACCTATTAGGGCTCAATGTTGGCGCGTCTGGTCAGTGCACGCCCACAGACCATCGAATCACTCGCCGCGTATCAATACGCAGCAAGTGATTAGATAGCAGAGAGAGCGTTATGTTGGAGAGGGCACAGCGATGAGAGTCGCATCAATGGCGAGATCAAGGGCAAAGAAAGGGGTTCCATTTCTCGGGTTCTGAGCCGTTTTCCAGGATTCTTCCTTCATTACTGTAAAACTCGTCACCGCTATGTTAATTTGGAATGGGTTGCCTTTTCTGCGTAAATTCGTCCTTTAAGTGCTTCTTCAATTCTGACGAGGTAGGCTCAATTGGTCAGCCCGGCCGTATGTGATTAGGTGTAGTCCGCCATACTCGCCATGCGACACTGGGCTCAAATCCGTTTTCGGTATCTGCGGAACGATTCTCTGAAAGAAGTTACGAAGGGTTTTTTCACAGCGACGCCCTATACAGTGTGTTTCAAAAGTATGTGGACACCTCAAGTTGCACATTGAAAAGGTACATAAATGATTAAAATAGATGGGTTATCGACTACGAGGAATCGATTGAGGCCGGTTTCGTAGCACAAAGCCTCTTAGTTACCTTTTAAATGTGCAATTTGTGGTATCCACATACTTTTGGAACGCACTGTGTGGGGCGCCACTATGAGAAAAATCCCTCGTAACTTCTTTCAAAGAATCGTTCCGCAGATACCGAGAACGGATTTGAGCTCAGCGCTGCTAGACGAGTACAGCGAACCACACCTCTTCACAAATGGCCGGACTGACTAATTGAGCATTCCTCGTGAGCTTGCCGACGTTTCGCGCTCTCGGTCTTGTAAAAATGTCTAGGTACTCATCGCAATTTAGGATAAGGGGTAAGCGGACTCCCCGGAATTAGTGTTCACACACTGCCTGTACGGACAGAGGCTAAGTGTGAAGGTGTGGATGTCTAAGATACTAGAGCTATTTTCCTGGTCGTTCTACCATTTAAAGGCAAGCCTTGCGATATAAATGGTCGTGGAAGGCGTCCAGCATACCACCTGGTTTTCGCATCACTACAAGGATTAGATGTCACGAAATCACCGCAATGCAACCGCGGCTGCAACTGTGCTCGCCTCTTCCCGCACCATCACGTGGCGGCCGACTGCGGAAGGCGGGGCTTGCGAGCCAAGGTGTGGATTGCGGGTCGAGTGGGCCTCTACCGCTTTGTCTCGCATTTTCAAGCTACAAAGGGGGCGCGATGTAAAGCCTGGTCCGCCTGTTTGCTACTCTCTGGGATGGGAAAGGTGCGTGAATGATCCGGGAGCGAGAAGATTAAGATTACTCTTGTAGCTAGTATCACTTATTTGTTGACCGCACAGCAGTAGCAACCATTTGGACCACTTGCTCAGAGGCCGATTGCATGGCGCAACTCAGAAAAGATCGAAGCACGAGGTTAAAACATTTGGCGTTGATTGAAACCTTTTTGGATTCGCCACTTACTCTACTTTTATGCATTCGGATTCATTTGAAATTTGAATGGGACTTGACTTTTGCAATGACTTGCGGAGCCAGCCATTGTACAAGTCAAATTTTTAGCCCTTGGACAGGTGTTGTAGTGATTACTCATCCCGGAGGGATGGAAGGTTAGCTTGCATGGCGTCCTATGGCCGATGTCAGACTTTGCGAATTGCGTGATTCGCTAGCGTCTGCGGTCGCGTTGCGTACAGCGGATCAAGCCACTCGCCGTGCATTCGCTTTACGCAACGCAACCGTGGAGTTAGCGAATCCGCATAGTCTGACATCGACATATCCAGGACTGAATCGGACCATGTGTTTTGTGATCAGCGCCACCTCTCACTGCACCACTTCCACGCTGAGGAGATCAATGAACGCTGGATCCTTTAGCCCTTATTCTTGCTTTGCATCAATATTTGTGATTCCGATTTTCGTTTATATGAATTGTAGGCGGGCACTAGCGATATGCTGTTTCGCAAGAGTGATAGCGTTGTGGAAAAAATGGTGTCGAAATGGTTGGTGATTTGTCTTCATGATTCGATATCCCAGTATCAAGCACACAAGTACAGCACTTTATTCAAGGTTGGTGCTTTTATCATTTCGTGATTAAAGGCAAAATTCAGGGTCAAATGATGATGTAATTGCACTCAAATGTGAAAGTAGGGGTGGGAGTGACCGCCAGAGGAGAAAAAAATGAAAAAAAATCCTGAAATACCCTGGAAATACGAGCCTTT
>KZ347150.1:31008-41758 GCA_002352805.1 Teladorsagia circumcincta | reverse complement strand
ACCATCCAGCCAGAAAAGTGGATGATGCAAATAAAACACTAAGAAAATTCTCGTTCCTAAATATTTACGGTACCAAACTTTTGGATAGTTCAGTGATACCATGAAGGCTATAACTAGTGTGAAATCTTGAACAAATATAAAAGCTAAGCGTCTTGTGCGGCCAACTTTTCCTCGTCCAGCTTCTTCAACCTTTGCACTGCAGTTGCTCTCCACCAGATCTTTTCCTGTTTCATTAATTCTTTCAGTCGTTCATTCCATTCCTGATCTAAGCGAAGATCCTGAAAAAAGAGTCGTTGGGATCACATCCTATTCCGTCGAAAAGTTGGTTCATATTTACCTTCTCGTAATCCCTCTTGAAAGTCCAGTACGCCTCATTGACGGGCTTGTCCACACTTAGAGCGTATAAATGAACAATGGCAGACAAAGTGAGTCTGAATAAGCATTCTACAATATGTCTACGCATGATCATCCCATGGGCATTGCGAGTGCAGAGATGTTCCTTGTGGAATTCAAAATAGAGAGATAAACTGATGACGAAAGTAAAGCGAAGATGAAGGCATGATTCAACAAACCCTGACGTGACTCCTAGGCCGACAGCTTTTATCGAACCGATGACACCGAGTGGGAACGTGAACACTCCACCGACTAATGCTACAAGTATGAATCTGACAATAATGGGCAATGGCAAACACATGACTACCTTCATGCAGGGCGACCGCGAGCGCACCTGAAAGGGCTGGGAAGTACCACGACGAAAATCGTTGTCGGTAGGCAGCCATATGAGTTGTTAACAGTCTGAAAATGAGACACTCCTTTGACGGATAGATAGCTGAAGGTCGACGGACAACTTTAACTCAGCCCTGTAAACCGTCTCTGCGCTTTCTCGTGGGTCACTCTCCTCTTCAAGACTTAGTCCCGTTCCCCAAGCGTTTGTGCTCTCGGCAGGACCATTGAAGAAAAATCAGGTTGACCGTAAACGGGTGTGGCTCACTAGAACAGGAAGCGAGTTTTCCGCTTATCGCGCGCGAAACGTTTTTCGTTGCGAGATCCCAGGTCCACCACTGCTCAAGAGTTTCACGCGCGAAAAGCGGAAAAATTGCTTTCTGTCCTAGTGAACCACAACCGCCGTAAACCATAGCTCAGATAGCTCTTAAGTGTAAGGGGTGCTTCTCTAGGGGAGAAAGCGAGTTTTCCGTTTACGCGCGCGAAACGTTTTCCGTTGCAGGACCCCGGGTCCACTAATGAGCAGTAGTGTACCCGAGGTTCCCATAGCAAAAATTTTTCGCGCGCGAAAAACAGAAAACTCGCTCTTTATTGTAGCGATTCACACCTTGTAAGGGGTAACGTCGTAAAGTATTTTGTAATAACTGCATATACCAAATATCTGCTAATACTTTTTCGGTAGGGTTATTTTGGCACAAAGTAGGACTAGGATTCTCACCAAAAGTGTAGCGGAAATATTCAAAATCTCCATTAATGCCCCTATGCCTCTATTAACAGTTGCCAATTCTATATATTCCGAATCGCAGAGCAACAGCAGTATTCCTACAATCACAGGTTCGAAATATTCTGAAACATACACAATACCACCAGAGATGATCGCACACTTGAAACCCATGGAAAATCCACTTTTGGCGAACCGTACGATAGCGTAATCCGTTCGGCGTTTCTGGAATGATTTCGAGATAATACCAATAGTAACTGCTATTAAAAATATCACCTACAAAAGCATCGGTAGGGCTCAGATATTTGCGGCCAACATTGCTCCTTTCAAACGTTTCTTTCGCTTGTGCGTATGTCGTGAGCCCACCTAAGAAAAATCCACTTAAGAAGGCCATTCGTGTGACCTGAATGAGATAACGCCATTAGTGAAGAAGAAAACACCGGAAAATGAAGTCCCAAGACTCACCCTGACTGTACAATCCCGTTCCATGCTTGGCTTCGTATACAATAATCGTAATCTTTCCCAACCAGGAAGTTCTTCAGGGCTAATTTCGGGACACACCGTCGTTTGGGATAATTCCGAAGCAGACGGTGCACTTTGCTAAAAGATTCCTCATTGCTCAACCACGAAGACTCTACAGTCTAAAAGAACAGAAAGAATATTGGGAACTCTGCCTCACCAAATTTTTCGCATGTGTACCAGCACCAGAGTCTGCATTATCCTTTACAGGTAAGGGTTTGTGCTGATCTCTACCAGCCCAGTAAGACAATGACCACCAAGACGGGCCAGCTGAAGTGGTGATGGATCCATCACTCATCGAGGATTCCTCCCTAATCTTGAATCACTGATCGGTTACCATAGGTAAGATAGTATTCAAAAACAATATTCTGGATGAGACCCATTTCAATTGCAACTGAAACTGGAAAAGTATTCATCTTTATATGGGTTGAGTATCAACAATATAATAAGAAACAAGATCTGTGTACAACAATATTCTCAAAGTGAGTGAGTATCAGACATTCTATGAAAATATTTCAAAAGACTGGGTTATAAAAATGTCCAACAATTTGAAACTAATTATTGAAGCGATAGGAGATCATCCAAGCAAACCCCAAGCGTTGCAGTTTGATAATCGATTAACTGCATAGTTTATAACAAAACGCCATCCTAAAAGAGATATCAGTGGCAATATACCAAAACTGGTAACAGGCAGACAAGAGTCATTGTGCTCGCTGCACCATCGGAAGTGTGACATTCATTTCTGCATCAACTTCAGTGGTAACTGTCGTTCGTGCTTCTTCCTTTTCAGGCTCACAGCGGCCAACCATCGCAGGTAATAGACGGATGCCTAGAAAAAATTAATGGGATTGAGATGATAACTGATACATCTTCACGAGCAAAACTTACCTATCCACCGCTAGCTAGCCACTTAAGCACTGATAATGTCTTGATTAGTATGAAAATTACCTCTTGCGCGTGCAAGGCCCATTTTGCGTGAAGGTCACGTTCAAAGTTAAAGCGGCAGTCCCATCAGGGTTCTCATTTTCGGCACATGGTATGAAACGATGCGCTAGCCTTAGTAGAGAACACAAAAGTGTGACTGAGCAGAAAACTCGCTTTGGAATGCTGCGAAAGAGGAGTTGGACTTCTTCAGAGTGGGCGTGGCGGCCACCAGTCGAGCCCCCTCTTGCCAGCCCTGAAGATTGCAGGCATTTGCGACCGTGGTCAAATAGTCTCGCGGTCCCAAAATGATCAAAATTGCCTCCGCAGTCAATCTCGCGATCCCCACGGCTGGCAAGAGGGGGTGGGACCAGCGGCCGCCACGCCCACTTCAAAAACTTGAACTCCCTTTCGCGGCTTTCCAAGGTGAGTCTTTTGTTCAGTCACACTTCTTAAGTTCTTGGCTGGGGCTAGCGCCTCGTTCCACATCATGTGTCGTAAGTAAGAATCCTGCTAGGACTTTGCTTTGAAGGTTGGATGAGGGAGGTTATTTATAAGGAACTGGCTTAAATGCGCACCAGGACCACATAATCAATTTTGCTGATATTCAAGTAATCGCTTTATTCTCCCTCATAAAACTCGTCAACTAAGAAGTGTGGTAACGGTACAACGAGTCAGGCCCCGTTTTCTAGAGTCGCTCGCTGGTCTTGACCGGCGAGACCTCATTGTCAGTGGGGTGTTGGCCTTGCCGAACGAGGCTGAAAGCCTAAGTTCCTGCAATGACCACCTCTTCGCCTAGTTTTCAAGCGGATTCTCCCAAACATCGCACTTTCATTCTTTCTCGATTCGTTGTCTTCGCCAAGAGGGAATACCTCATCAAAAAAAAAGAATAAAATCACCTCCAAAAATTTTGGAGAATCTCTCCACTCCATCCACAGCAGGAAGAACGTAAGCAACAGCGATATCCTTCTGACCTTCTGAACATGGAAAGTAGAAATGTTGCCATTCTTCGCATTGAAGGAGCTCACTCACCTTGGAAAGGTGATGTCAGATTCATATTTTCAAAAACCTCATCAACTACTTTCAAACAACCGGCTGCTTCCAGAACGGTGACCTGTAAATATCAATTTCAGCGCACAACAAATTTATAATGTCCATTCAGTCTAAATGAGCTTTTCTACAACCGCAATTAGAACTGAAGTTATTATCCTTTGAACCCCTAGCCCTCACCAAATCATGAACGGCAGCGCCTTGTAAGGCAAATTCCAGCCGGAAACACAATTCCTTCATTGGAATACCGGGTGATGACACGGCAGTCATCAGAACACTTTCTGCCATCCATCGGACAGTTGAAGGGCAGACCTCCCCTAAAGGCTAGCAGTTATTCTACATTGTATGCGTGTATTATAATTCGCGATGGGAAAACAACAAACAACCTACCTGAAGGCATCGTCCATGGACGAGGTGACACGAGCCTTCCACCTACATTTACACACCACGCTGACGCAAACTCTGCCACCACCCATCGTTGCACCTCCACACCAACAGGAACGATCTGAATATAAAAAAGCCTAACATTTCATACCATAGAAAAAGTTCCGAATTGGGAAATGGGTCGATATGAAAGAGTAAACAATCTAAATTAAACGATACTCGTCATTTCAGAAAACAAATGAATAAACAATCAAAACGATTGAATGACTTGCCTGACAATGCTTCTGGAGGGATTTCAGAGCTTCTCGTACTTCCTCGATGTCCAGTGAGGCTGCGTCCTAAACAATTTTGTTCGAATGAAAGGAAGTAAGGGGTTGTAGTCATGACAATGTGACGATATCACATTTAAAAATGGCAGCGAGAACTGCTGCCGTAACCACTGCGCTCACATGTTCTAGTTTAGACACGAAATGCCCGAATCAACATAAGAAGGTTTCTTCACAGAAGTCGCTTTACCTTTTGGATATTGGCGAAAAAACAGATGCGAAGAGAAGATTTGAGGGTATCGAATCATCGTAAGTTTATACATGTAAATAATCCCTAATGTTCACCTTCTGAGCTTGCCATTTTCAAGGAGGTCTGTACAGAAAATGATAGGTGGTGTAAGCTAACCTGTATATCGGAAAGCTTGGCACCGGTAGCTCCTGCTTCTCTGATAGGCTTATAGACTGATCTCAAATTTTTCCTTTCGGAAACAGGAATGTCTAATAGAAACTCTTCGAATGGTGGAGGAGGATGCTTATCCGCTGGCTGAGACCTAAATGGTGGTAATGATCTTCTATTACCAACAATGTCCGAATGCGCTACGAATAGGTCACCGGTCAGCACAAAAACGTAGCGGTGTAACTCACCAATCAATACTGTGTATCAACGACTGCCAATGGGGTAGCTCTGGGTGCTCTGAAGCACTACCCTGATAGACATGTATTTTCTCCAGATGCAAGTCAGCATTTTCAAGATAACGGATTTGCTTGATCGACTGCGTCGTAGTGTTCACCATGTTTGAAAGCGCTGCACTTTCGAACATGGTGAACACTTCATCATCAACGCAAACGTCTAGACTGCTCTGAAATGAGGCTGTGAGCATTACAGTAGAACGGCAGTTTAAGAGAATATGCATACGTCGGTGTAAAAGGAGGATGAAGCAACAACAAGAGCACCCGCGAGGTCCCCTTCCAATTCTTCCGTTTCATTTATAGAGTCATCGACAGTGTTGAATACAGCCAGTGATTGCTCTACTATATCAGGATGGAAGCGGTGAGCAAAGAAATGTCGGAAACTAAAAATATGCGTGACAAAAAAGCCAATAGCATGTTACAATTAGCAGCAAGATCCCTGCGAAGAATGGAAGTCAATTATAAAAAAGATAAAGTGCAAACTCACTAATACGAAAGAATAGCTTGGTTCTTCGTTATCACCATTAATTGAGGATCAAGGGATCGAGATCGCGACACAAGTCCATCGGCTCGTAAAACCTTGGAAATGATAAGTAAGAAGAATAGGAGGAACCTCTAGAATTTCAACCGGAAGCAGTAACACACCTCACATGATGTTAAGAAGTTTCTCCACCTAGAAATATCGTTTACAGAGGGAAACTATTAAATTCCAATCAGGTTGGGTTGAGAAGTAGAACGATAGAGGAGATTCAGGTTTCACAACTCTGATTGGAATCTTTGTTGGTTTCCTTCTGCCAGCAAAGATTTGTAGGCGGAGAAAATACTATTGGCCTGACGTTTCAACCAGATCGTCCTCTTCAAAAGCTTGAATGCAATTCAAGGTTCTGAAGAGAACAAACTGATTAAAAAAGAGGGAAGAAAAGTGAACAGCCGCTATCAAGGAATCGATACATAACAACACTTCAGAAAGTTAGCAAAAAATTACCCTGGAGTAAAATTAATCAGACTCATGACAAACTCACTTGTAAGGCATTAGAAATCACCGCAGCAGAGATCTGATCAAGTATCGACTCAGAAAAGGCCCCATCTGTTGAGTGAATGAGAATGGACTAAAACGAATAACAATGTATGATAATCAATCACAAACGCTGCACACGGAACGTGCGGTAGACGAGAAACTTTCCTCATGAAAACATCAAACTTACCAGGAGTATATTTACCGCTACACAGTGGTGTATATGTTCTAATGATGTAGGAGCTTGCGAGCGTAATGGTAAGGGAGCAGCAATAGTATGCTCCGGAGAGATGGTTAGCTGCAAAAATGCAAATCTGATTAATCTACTCATAGTGGATACAACTGAAGCAGAAGAAAAAGGTACGTCATAAATACTAGTATTTAAAAAAGCAGTAATGGGAAGTACTCGAAAAATTGTGCTGAGAAGTCAAAGAAAAAGAGGAAACAACATATTCAAGCACACTTGCTGGTTTCATTGCATTACAGATTTTGATCGACAGAAGGTTGAGCATTCAATTTGGGCCGTTGGTCAAGGTTGTGGAAACCACTCACAAAACAAACACAGAAAAAGTTTGACTCTTGCCAAGTTGTTTGGAAATGCCTTAACGACCGATGTGCGGCGACGATTTCAGTTACATAAGTCTGCCGCCATTAGCACGAGTAATGCGCATTCTATGCTTTCGTGCAGTTATGGGGTTAGCAAAACATTCGAAGGAGAAACACAACGAGAAAAGAGAAATTGCAGCAGCAACTGAACAGAAGGCTGAGTTTCAAATTTACGAAATAATGAAAATCCAGAACTTACTTTGCTAGACTTCAAAAATTCCTCAAACTGCTTGTTAGACGTTGCCGGAACAGGGAGTATTTGGCTTTCCCTAAAACACTGCTTTTATCACCGGACATGAGTATGATGGAATGTGGTTACTCACATGAAAAGAAGACGATTTGCAACATCGAAAGCATTTCGGAAAAAGGTGGCTTTTGCTTCAGCCGTTGACAAGGGAGACGATGCAAGGAGGAAACGAAGATCGCGCATCTCCTGCAATCGAGCGGAAATCTTGGTTAGAAATAAACACTAGCAACGACAATATTTCTTCTTTGGAACATGATATCGTTTTTTTTTCGAAAATCGTAAATGGAGATGGATTCGGCTCAGAAGTTGCTCATGGAAATAGTTTGCTTCGGGAATACGACTAACCCATCCATTTGGCATGAAAACATCTGGTACCTGCGTCACAAGTGCCGGCGAAACCGCAATGGCTTGGTGCCGACACTTGCGGCACGAGCTACAAACAATTTCTCGACAAACGAATGCGATATTTGTGTTCCACTTATACCTATGGCAAAGGCGCCAAAGGACCCGTAGAAGACTTTCATCGCAGCGCTAAATGGGTGCGATATAAACCTTCTACGCGTCAAACCGTCCACATGAGCAACTTTGTAACCAAGTCTATACTCACAAACAAATTTAGAGAGATCCAGCTTAGTTCCGTATAGTGAGACAATATTGTCCTGACAACAATCATTGGAAGAAAAAATGCACCTGAAAGGTTGACAAATTCCGCACGATCCTTTGCAAATAAGCCAGTCGCGCAGGACGAACCATTTCTCGGACACCAGCTGCCATGAGCGACTGAAAAGCATCATTCGTAAAAGCACCTAGACGATAATGAATAATACCTCAAAAACCTTCACTTGCCTGGACGGTCTTGCTCCGCGATTCAGGTATGTTCTCATGCATAATATCTCTCACTACAGCAGGATCAAGCCAAAACCGATATACGGGATTGAGGAAAAAGCCGACTGCGCGAATCATAATCAACTAGAAGAAAAAGTTGATCGAAAAATCAAAGCAGTAATGGGTGAATCACTTGGAGGCCAATGTACCATGTCTCTTTCCCTCGAGTTGAATCGACTGCGTAAATGAAGCCGATTTTGCGCACTGATAAGGTCCACGCTATCCATTGGACGCTTCTTTTTACCAGATTGCGAATAAATCTTGAGCTATAAAATTTTACATAAAAAACTAATATACAGAAAGCAGTGCTGATAAGGATAGGAGACCACGTTACCACGGGCGTAGACGGCTTTTTCAAATTTGGTCTTTTCTTGGCTGTCGGGTCGATTGCAACAGGATTACGAGCAGTAGGAAAGAAACCGTCTTTCGTCTGTGTTGCCTTCAAAACCATTTAATAAAAAAGATCAAGTTGAGTAATGGTACAAAGCTCACATTCTTTTGTTTTTTCGATCTCAGCAGGTCGAGTTCGCTCGGCATGAGACTCTTAACATAACTATTCCAGTCTTTCTTCAGATTGGCTACTCTGAAAATAAGCGGTTGAGACAAGGACTTGTTGAAAAAACTTCTCACTACAAATTTACCTGGCTTCAACTATACTACGGACTTTGTCAGACTGTTTTCGAAACCTCGCAATGAACCAGCCAACGCATGAATTCTGACCTGGATCAACGTCCCAGTGACGTTTCAAATGTCTTGAAAAAAAAAATGATACTCCGATAAAATGAGCTCATCTTAGTCCTACCAACTCACATGTAAAGTGCGGAGTCAAATCCAGCAACACCTTCGTTGGGTGCCAATGGTAAAATGGTACCAACCTTCTCTTGCGGATCTTTGAGAACCAAACACTGAAAACACAAGCAATTGATACATCAGCAGACGTAGGCTTGAAGTAAGAACCTTTAAAATTTCCCTGCAAGCGGTGGCGGACGGGTGTCATAATGGCATTGTGTGAAACCTAGCAATTTAATAAATGGAGCTAGTACTTAGTAACTGGTAGTAGTAAGATGCTCAGAGGGGTACCACAAGTCTTTACATCACGACCACGTTATAAGCGAAGAGCAAGGGCTCTGGAACTAACGTTCAAGGTCTACAATTGCTGCTTGATCAAAATTTTAATTGTGCAGGCGTACAGGTTTACTTGAATACCAACTAACGAAAAGCAAAATGCGAAAGCATTGCATGAGCGATGATACGATAGAATCATGAGGGATAAGAGATAAATTGCGTTGAAGATATAATAAGTAGAGAGCAGATGTTGGCCTTGGTAGTGAAAAACTTGACTCTACTCCTAACTCAACGGAGCATCAACAACAGAAAAATGTAGCGATTAATGAAGGGAATGTAACTGCGCTCCAACAGGATCGAACAAAATAGAAATTATACCTCTTAGCTGACCATGAGCAAAAGTTACCGCATGCATCAGCGTTGGTAACACGCAGACTTATCATCACATATTAACAACACCAATTGAGTTCCGAGCACAAACCTTGTCAAATTGCCCCATGCTGTACTTTTTGTGCCGTGCTTGACTGATTTCCTCGGAGTTTACGTCGTTACGAAAAGCAAGAGGGGTAGACTGCACGATTGCGCGCAGATGATGCCAATAAAGTACAATATCGTCCTGCAACATTCTTTAACTGAACTACATCTACAGTTCGCTTGTTTCTCGAAATATAATGAGGATGATGTAGGCTGACAAATCGTTTGGAACTTACCACACTATTGAACTCATAGTTGTACTTATCGTATGTTGACAATGGTAGTGTCACTGAAGCATAACCTCGACCGCTCGTGCTTGTATCGTAAAGTGTACCGCTGAAACAATCCACTCAAAAAATACCTCAGCTTTGATAAAATAACGAAAAAATGTACGGAACAATAGTATGCTCAACACTGATTCAGTCCTTTGGAATTCGCCACAGTTTCAAGGTACCATGCAACAATTCTAGAGAGATGGTGGCATACTTCGAGCAGAATTCGATCCATAAATTTCGAAATTGGAAGAAGGGACATGAGCTTAATGCATGGGCACGACAGGGGCATCGGCTGGTGACATTGCAATGACCTCATTTCGAATCAGTTTCGAAAAATATTGCCCATCCCACACGCTTTATTATCCCAACTAAAGTATGGTACTGCTTTGCCTTGACACAGGACTCCTAGAGAGGGGGCCAGCTCGTAATTACTTGCTTCTAATTAGATACCTTGACACAAAACAAATGGCCCACAACAGTGAAAAGTTCGAGTTTTTTGACGCGATTGATCCACATCCTTCGCTTAGAGGACCATCTCACTCTTACATAGAGACAGACCTCTTCTAACCGCTGACCAGGATGAGGATGCATCTACAGGGGTGGCCAAAAAAGACACTTCACTCTACTTTCAAAACGGCATTAACCACCCTAAATCTAAAATGAATGCTCCAAGTTGGAAATTGAAGAGCATATTACAATCCAAGTCACATCATAATAGCCTTTCGCACCGACGATATCAGAAAAATTTGTATGGAGATATTGCGCACGGTTCGAGCTCAACGTGGTCCTCAGCGGAGGGTGGACCAAAAACCCCTTACCTGAAACTCTGGGTGGAAGAGGTTTTGCACACTCAGAGCTTACTGTTTCTAAAAAGCTATACATAGGGCAACCGATGAAGAAATCGTGTAG
>KZ347147.1:42210-53333 GCA_002352805.1 Teladorsagia circumcincta | reverse complement strand
TGGTGAAGGCCACGTAATCTTTGTAGAGACCGTAGCGCTCATTTTGCACAGAATATATCCTTGGAAAACTACTTGGCAGTCAACGAGATTACTTCGGCTTCGCTGCGTCTCAAACCGGACCCTCCTCAGCCTTGTCGCGATCATATACCACTGGCCTCCCCTTTACGTGCAGGTGCGACGAAAGTGACAGCGATGCGACTGAACTTCCACAAGAACATTTTCTGAGCCAGCTTCAGATCTTCTATTGATTTTTTTTCATTGAAACTATGATATGTGGACATAATAAATCATCCTATAAAAGCGGACAATGAACCGGCGTTGGCAACCTCTTTTATGATGCGCCACACATTTTATCGTCTTAAATTAAAAGTGCTGCCATGACATTTTCACATTTTAATCCCGAAGCGACAGTCAGAAGATTTTCCTGTGACGCTATCGCAGTATACGGGCACAAGAAACTAGTGCGCAGCAGTCCGTTGGTTGATTATATTGGATTCGAGGCTTCAAAGAAGTGGAAAGGTGGTTCAGTGTCAAAGAAAAAAACAGTAGATTTCGATGGAGCGGGGAATGCGCTTTTCTGAAGATTTATGAAGCGTTAGCCGTTTCTTGAAAGTGCCCAGAAATAAAGCATTCAAATGTGAGCTACAGAAAGGGCGGAACTTTCCGGACAACCCAACAGTATGATAGGGGAGGAGAGTGACTCATGCTCTACTCAACACTCATTTCTTGCTGGTCTCTGGGTTGTTTTGAAGCAGGAAACGACAATTTTTCATCAAATTTTTAATTTCAGACGCATGCCCCGCCCACTGTGGGCGGAGTTTCTTATGACCAATATGTTCGGTTCTTATGGGCAATATGGGTTGCTTTCTGCTCATGCTATTATATCAACCAGGTTTGGCTGTCTGTCCGCCCAATGTTTATCTCTCATAGAGTGGCTCGTGCCCCACCCATTCGAAACCTGACACGCCCTCCTTGGGTGATTTTTGAAGGAAGAATTACAAAGATGTAGGGGACACTTGTATATTTCTGGGGAGCGGACAGAGAAACAAACTGTGGTTCATATAATAGTATGAATTCCTAGGACTGAGCCTCGGACGAGGCCGGAGCTCCGAGAAAAGTGGAAATTGCACACACTGTCTGGAGTTTCATGACGGCCCAAGGCTTGAACTTGTTAATAAGAGAGTTTGAGTTTGTTTCACGAGGTTTTAATTGTGTTTCTCTCGCTAGCTCTTGATTTTGCGATAGCACCTTTTGCTCTTTTGATCACTTCTGCGATCCTGAACAAAAAAGCAGTACATTCGACAACTACTCGTTTGTTGCTCTAAAATTTTCTATGCGTGCTCACTTGATGAGATTTGTGTCATCTTCGATGAGACATTTCCTATTCGCTCAGAGTTTAGGTGTATCCATGTAATAAGCGGTATCCATGGGAACCATGCGGATAACCATTAACGAGCGATCGTTAATTTATGCAAATTTGCAAAATTCCCACGAGATGAATGATGAACAGCGAAATTGAAACACTTCGCATTGTATGGGCAAATACATTTGTAATTACCAGATAGGTTTCTAGCAAAATGTTGCAGAGACTTTCTGGATAATTCAACCAGAAATCAATAAATTATTCAAATTTAGCCATTCTCTTTACTTTTCAAAAACGCCTTCTTTCTCTATGATATTCTTTTTTCTTTTCATTCAAATCTTCTCGCCCACTCACCTAACAAAAAAGTGAAGCGATGATGAGAATTAGCATCTCCCCGAATAACGCCATGTATTCGACATCCACTATGAGTCGCGGGGGCAGCTCAATGTTCATTTGTTTATTTATTTAAATACTTATTCATTTAATTACCAGATTGGTCCCCGTCAACCTCCGGGACCTCCATCCGTGCGTGAGCTTTACGCCTCCACTGCGCCCTCTTCCCCTTGGTGGCCCCAACATCACGTGGAGGCGCCTCATGTGCACAAAAAGTTGTTGCATATAGTGGAGAGCGTTATCACATTGGCATGACTTTATATGCATCTCAATACTTAGCTGGGTACTATCGCAAGATAGGGGGTAGGACTATAGGAATAGGCCTAGGAGGAGGCTAGTAGTAACCAAGGAGAAAGCTAATAAATTGCTCACACATCCTGAAGTCCCTCTTAAGACTTAGCCCTGTTTTCAACAAAACACAGGTCCTTTACGCTGCTTCAAATGCATAGCCGCCACAATGCCCCCATATCATGCGATTGCGTTCTCAGTTGTACCATAGCTCTGTAGGAAATCGGTTTTCCTCCTCCCCTTACCATCCTTTCAGACAGTCATACATGCATAAAGGGGGAGGCAAAAAAAGAGTCACTTTGCCCATGACGCACATCATAAAACTTTTTGTTGCAAAGACTGCCGCTATAAGTCGGAGTTTTGCGTCGATATGTTTCTTGGATGTCCCCCATAAGCAGAAGCAGGCCCACCTTCACTGCCTACACCGTCTCCAGAATATGACGTCATCCGTCATCACCGTCGAGCCCAAGGAGGCCTACAATAATCGCTCTATTCTAAAGCTGCTACGTATTTTCTTCAATCGGATAAGTGGTGAATAGTTCACAAGAGACACTAGCTGTGACTATACACGATAACTTTTAACTAGCGTCTCAGAGTCGCCGTAATGGTCTATGGTTTCTCGACGACCTCGTTGAGATCGTACCGTGCATCATGTTTTCGTGGGAAAATCTTCTGATGCCGTCGGTACCCTATGTAATTTTTCTGATGGAATAGAAAGTGCCCTTCGATATGCAGTTGGGCACATTTGGTTTGGTTTTGGAAAGGGGGCATTTTATTTTGCTTCGAACAGGGTGGAAGTGACTCTTTTTTTTGCCCCCCCCCACTTTACTATACAGACATTCATACAAATCGACACACCAAGTTAGCGGCTTATATAATGGGAGGATTTATTTATTCATTACTCCAATTATTTATAAGTTAAGTGACGTCTGAAAAGGATCAGTCTCCAGAGCTTTTAATCATTTCGGAAATTAACCGTAAACAGTTCAAATCATTTTATGGCTTGGTTATCGATGACCAAAGAATCAATGTAGCTACTTGGTATCCAGGAGAAAATCCAGTGGGCAGACTCCACGAGTAACACCACGTACATAGGCCTCATGACTTCATCCCCTCATACCTATTCAATCGGCTTTTGGGGATGATATGCCGGAAAGGTTCAGGCGACATTCAATCTTCAGTACCTAGAAAGCCACGCACTTCCTTCAGCTGCTACACTTTCCTCATCACCCCATATCTAGGGTGGCCACAAATTGCGAGCAAGGGTCGCCGCACGCACGTTTAAACCTTAACCTATAAAATTTGTCTGTAGGCTACATAGCATCAGAAACTCTCTCAATTGCCTGTCTGGGATGAATTTGCCGTTTAGCACGCCGCGACGAGCGGTTTGGTCCCTAAATTCTTCCTGAATTGTTAGTGAAATACTGCACTCCTTTGTCGTTTCAAAGGTCGGCCTTTGGAATGCCACCTAGTTCTTCGCTTGTTAACCTTCAATTGATGCGGTTGTATGCTCCGATTGCCTTTTTAGCTGAACGATTTTCCATGATCACTTCGTCTTGTAGCAGCAATTTATGACCACTCTGTACATCAGGGAATCTACGCTGGCCTCACTTAATTATTACGACAATTGTTCTCCCCCTGGTTCACCGTCGGTTCGGGCCAATTTCGGAATCAGCACAATCCCTTCCCTTTTCTGGAGGAGTTCTCCGTCGAAGCCTTTTGTGATGCCTGGTGTAGTGTGGGTAAAACTGGTCCTACCTGACACACTCCATCTTCAAAAAGTCCATCGATTGTGGGATACGTGCATATGACTGCTGGAAAAGTTGCGAAACATTTCAAGACTTTTCCAAAAACTTCCTTTGCAAAACTGTCACATTAATTATGTAATACTATAGTAATTCCACCAAAACAAGCACCACTTAAAAACAATAGAAATTAGGACGTAGTGGATAGGATTCATTTTTGACAAGGTTTGTCTAATTGAAGTTGATCTTCGGTTTTTCAGCTTACTTGTAGCTGGAATGACGGAATGTGAAAACATCTAATTAGCACAGCTGAGATCTGCTTCGTAAACATCGCCTTTTGCAAGGCACGTCTATAAATTCTCACCTAATATGCACCGATTTGCTTCTTGAAGAGGAAGAACCGTCTGCTTTCGTCTAGCGTCTGCACCACGGATGACTGCCTAGAGGTTTGAGGCATAGCTGCGACTGCTAGCGATCAGTGTTCCCCCCCCATTGAAGATGTCCAACCATTCGTGACTTTGAATTACTTTGTTGTTCCTTCACGAGTCCTACTTCTTGATTTCCGAGCCAGTGTATTTGTGGATGTAGACTTCAGCTCAGCGCTTTGTCTGCACACAATTTTCATCGCTCTGTTAACACGTTGGCGACCAAGCGGATTTTGGAATGTCTACCATGTGGGACTACGAAAAACTAGAAAGTTTCCCTTCGTGAAAGCCCATCCACTGAGACAATTCAATGCGCTGATTGCGAATATGGCATTGATCTGGGCGCTCGCATCAACCTGGCGCCATCTTGGCGCTGTTGGCGCCACAGGCGCTATTGGCTCTACTAATATTCTTCTTTGCCAATCTGCGAAGACCTATGTATACATATGTGAAAATTGTCTACTGCACTACGCATGAATATGACCCTGATCACGGACACGACAATTTGCGGCTATAAATTGACACCAACTGGGGCGCCGTAAGTCTGCACCTTCAGAGGCGTGAGTGGTCCTGGGAGCCCAGGAATGCGATGAAGGCGATGATTTTGAAGATGAATCCGAAAGCGGCAAATTAAGCGACGATTTGTGACCGAGGAAATGTTGCGCACGACCGATTCTCCTTCTAACTTATCGTGATGCTGCTAAGACAGCAGATTTTGTCGAGGCTGCTATAACATGCTTTCAGACGAGCATGGTAGTTACTACATTAGATTGCATACAGAAAAGTAAGAAATCGATCTAGCATTGGTTAGGGCTTCTTCAGTAATAAATACTTCCCACTTCGACAGGAATTGCGTGATAAACCTTACTTGTTGGTTGCGTCATATTATGTTTATCGGTATTCTCAAAATGTAATAAAACCACAGCTAGTGAAATACATAAGGCAAATGATTATTGTTATCCTTATAAAAAAGAGGTTAACGGGAAAATGTAAAGAAAACCATGCATTTGCTAACTTGGGGTGTCGCCCGACATCGGGTGCCATTGTCGCCAATGTGTTAATCTTTCTTTTTCCAGCTATTCCATTTCTTTCTATTACTTATAGTTTCTTTGTGTTCCCATTTTCTCATTGATTTTCTGCTTTACCAACCCTCTCTCCTACTCGTTCTCATCTTCTCTGTTGGAAATCTCACCGTGTTTGAAAGCGGACATCTACTCAAAGGAGGATTCCATAATAAGAACGAAGGTCAAAGAAGTGAAAGACTGCCAAGTGAGGAGAAAGGCGAGCCTCCTAAAAATGCAGACTGAGATGCAATTGGCAGTGGATGTCACCTCGGCGATTTAGCAAGGCTCACTCTTGGCCCATTTGGCGTCCCACGCCCACCGACTACCTAATCACTCGTCGCAGATCTATACTGGGCGAGTGATTAGAGAGCAGAGAGAGCGTTGTGCTGAAAAGGGCACAACGATCAGAGTCGCATCAATGCCAAGATCAAGGGAAACGAAGGTGTCCCACTTCTCGGGTTCTGAAGCGTTTCTCCTGGTTATTGCATCTTTCTAGTACCACTCACCATCCTTACCCACATTTTAAAGGGGTCGATTTTTCATAGTAAATTCTGCCTTGAAGCAACACCCTCAGCAGATGTCAACTCGAAGAATCATTCAATGGGTGGGATTGAGTAGCCCACGTGTAGCACAGATGCTGTCGTGCGCGACAACGGCGCTAGGGTCTTACAAAGCTGGGTTCTGGCCCCTAGTCTTAGCTTTTGAACCGATTACGTTGGCTGCATGTCCTTGCACGACTGCGTGTGAATAGTACGCGGGTCGAAGGAATGCTGCCTGTACGGTACTCGCCGTAAAAAACGTCAAAAACACGCGAAAAACGCGATTTCGCGTTTTTTTCGTTTTTTCCTTATAACTCGGTTCAAAATTGAGATTTTCAAAATCTGAAAACGGCATTGAATTCAGCTCGTCGAGTTCTATAAGAAGGTGCCCTATTTGGCCCTAGAGGCACTATCCTGGAATGCGCCATGCACTCGACCTTCATCTCAGAAGCTCATCTCATGTAGTTGCCCGCATGTAGTGTGTATATGGTAATGCTAATAAGAGCTGGTCGCTACACAGAAAGACGGGTCTCAAAAGTCGCTCCGGAATGCGCCAGGCACTCTACCTTGGCCACTGCATTGGATGAAATTTTTTTCCAAATCTTAGATTTCTACAACAACTTGAAATGCTGAATGACTAGATTTATAGGCTCTGCACTCAAGACCCCCTTTTGTCGCGTTCAAATGGAAATCATAGATCAGTTTTCAGTGGGGTAACTAGAGGTATTTCGTGAGGAAACCCAATGTTTGAGGTAATGTTTCTTGGAAATCTGTCGAGTTAGCGACGAAATCGGGTTGTAGTACTGCAGTTGTGCCGGCGATCGCCGATAAGGAAAAGGCCGAAAACGGTAAAAAACGGAAGTTCTGAGTGGGAACTGAGATGTATATCATTCGATAGCATTTTGCTTGGGGAATCGAATGGTACACACCTCAGCTCTGTAGAATCACCTGGAAGAGCGAAAAATCTGGTTTTCATTTCAGGGCGTGACGGAGAGCGATGTTTGAGGCTACACCAGGAGAGAAATACTCGCTTACGCCCGGATATATCACCCTTTTCCAACATCAAGGTGAACGTGCTCTACGATAGGGAAGAAAGTTCGTCCCTACCTTCCCGGATTTCTTCGAAACATCCCTTCGAAAATTGGGAAATGTCAAAAAATGGATCTTGCGGCAGGTAGCAAAAGTGTTCTTCTCGAAGTGACTTGTATATCGTTCGATAGCATTTTGCCTAAGAAATCGAACAGTGTGCATATCGGCTTCGGAAGCGCGTCTGAAAGGATATAGGAAACCTAACTCACTAGTAAATCATGACGCAGAAGGCTGTTTGAGGTCACACAACGAAAGAAGCACTCATATGCGATCAAGTAGGTCACCTTCATTCTACACAGAAGAGAGGGTGTTCTGCAATGGTGAAGAGATTTCGTCGCTAACTCGACAGATTTCCAAGAAACATTACCTCAAACATTGGGTTTCCTCACGAAATACCTCTAGTTACCCCACTGAAAACTGATCTATGATTTCCATTTGAACGCGACAGAAGGGGGTCTTGAGTGCAGAGCCTATAAATCTAGTCATTCAGCATTTCAAGTAGTTGTAGAAATCTAAGATTTGGAAAAAAATTTCATCCAATGCAGTGGCCAAGGTAGAGTGCCTGGCGCATTCCGGAGCGACTTTTGAGACCCGTCTTTCTGTGTAGCGACCAGCTCTTATTAGCATTATCATATACACACTACATGCGGGCAACTACATGAGATGAGCTTCTGAGATGAAGGTCGAGTGCATGGCGCAATCCAGGATAGTGCCTCTAGGGCCAAGTAGGGCACCTTCTTATAGAACTCGACGAGCTGAATTCAATACCGTTTTTAGATTTTGAAAATCTCAATTTTGAACCGAGTTATAAGGAAAAAACGAAAAAAACGCGAAATCGCGTTTTTCGCGTGTTTTTGACGTTTTTTACGGCGAGTACCGTAGTGTGATCGCTTTTACTTGCCTGAACCGTTTACTTATCGTATTTCTTTGTTTGTATTGGTGCCGATGCCTTTGCGTGTATTACTGCCTGCGCGATTGCAGTTGCTAGACAACTCGTCCAACACGCCCTTCCCTAATTTCAAGGCAAGTTTTTGTTTGACGAGTTCATCGGCGGTCTTATTTTTTCTTTTTTATTTGCACTCAATTCGACATCCGCAGTTTCACTATCGACCGCTTCACCCCATGGAATCAATCCGGGGTGTTGCTTCAAACACTAGGGACCACTGAGGAATTATTGGTCCATTGAGTGAGGTGGCGAGAAATATAGTTTCCCATTTTCGTCTCGATATTCAGATTCTCCATGAAATTCCAGCGTTTTCTCTCATTCTTCCATAGCTCAAGGAATTCCAGCATGTTTTCACATGGCTCTCTTGTACAGTGGTAATTAGAAATGGTTATTTCTGCGCGCAAAACACTCATATATGTACATATTTACATGATTATAGCAGAATTACTCGGAGGAAGTGAATCAACAATTTAATGACGGGGTGTCGTGTCTCTCTCACAGCTACTCCCAATTACCTCGTGTTTTTTATGTTCCTGGAAAAATTTCTGCAAAAAAAGTTCACAAAACTTCCCACAGACCACAAAACGACCTTTCGTTGAAATCCTTTCCTTTTTGTCGAATCTTATATTTCGAAATATTTGGCCAAGGTGTGATTAGCGCGTTCGGAAGCTGAAGCAGTCCTAGAAAGAGACCGTGAGAGAATAAAAAATGAAAAGGAAACAATGGACAATGGGAAGCATTGAGATGAGGGCTTCTGTTTCGGAAAGGGAGCTGCTAAGGTAAATACTCGCTCACCTGGGCTCCAAGACGTAAGAACGGCGAGAGAGCATATGGGAAGCACGAGACGCAGACAGCTCGCCGCGTAGAAAGTTTTACCGCCAAAGCGTCAGTGGTAGCACCTTTCAGCGCAAAAGAATACAGCCATACGCCCTGGTCACGCAGTTTAGAGTCGCGAAAATGGCTAGAGCTCTTCCTGTTTCGATTCATTGCTTGACGTAATAGGTAGATTAGTACCGCCATGGAATGTGCCTCTTCTTCTGGTTAGAACTACGAAGTCATGCTGTAGACATCTTCTGGCGCTATCGCAAGATAAAGGGGGATTGTGGCGGCAGTGCATATGAAACCGCGTAGCAGCCCTTCTTCCTGGTAAAAACGAGGCTGAGCCTTAGACGCGGGATGAAAACTCCAAGGTGCGTAAGCAGTTTGCATTTTCCCCAGAGTTTCTGCCACCCCTCTAGGCTTAGTCCTGCAGGGTGCTCACGTATCTTACGATAGCGCTATCGCAAGATAAAGGGGGATTGTGGCGGCAGTGCATATGAAACCGCGTAGCGTATCTTCCTATTATTCGCCTTACTTTTTATCATCTCTATTTCTCAGTTCTTGCACGTCTCGTTGTATTGCAATCCATTTTCCTTTTTTATTCCATCAAATGATTATATTCATATTCTTGTCTCCAAGAATCGTGATCTTTTCATTTCCATCTCGGAAAACGAATTACAACTGAAGTGTATGAGGTTCAACTATGGGACCCTTCTCATAATCACTTTTATCACATGTCTATTCATTCCATTTACAGAGTAACTGGTGACCAGGAACAACCTGTTTTTATTCTTCATCAAACAATATTTTTCCATATAAGGAGCAATTTCCTTATGAAGTTAGGGAACGAATAGGCATTGTAAAGGGCACCCGCTAGGATGAGGCTTTCCATTAGCCAGGCTTTAGATATCGATAGCAAATGATATGACTATAAATAACTTGTTTGACGCCGATGCACCCGAAAAGTTCATTTCTTTCATAGCAGCCAAGCGCTGAGGTTAATTTGGCAACTTGATGGCGTTATTCATGGATATAAGATAGATACAAGCATCATACAATTGTTGAGCTATAGTTAGTTAGTTTGCTGCAACAATTGTATGATGCTCTCACTTTGTTTCCTACGTCTGCCTTATGCAGCGTCACAAATAAATAAATAAATAAATAAAATATAGCCCCATCATTCCTTGACTTGAAAATTTCTCCATTAGATTTTGAAGGTCGTCATTTTTTCATGTTGCTGGGACTTTTTCAAGATTTTTGAGTTCTAGTTTCTAAACTGCAACATGCTCCTTATCCTTTAGAGTAAAGGTCGAGTACTCTCAAAGTACTCGAGACTCCCCAGAGGCCTGGTAACTAACGAGAGTCTGATGAGATTCCTTAATCAACGATGTACCCTGTGCCTAGAAATTGAGTTATCAACAGGCATAGAGGATTTTTTTCTGCGGTGCTCTTTTGTTTTTAGCTCTTATTTGAACAAAAGACTTTATAGAATCGCCTTTTTTTCTCGAAAACTGTAATAATAATATGCAATTTTGTCTTGTCTTGTTTGTTTACTGCTGTTAAGGCCACAGTTCACATCGTAAAAGTTTCACTAGAAAGCTGGGCTATGGGCAAATCATTGCTTCCAGGCAAAACCCAAATCCGTTTCTTTTTCTCAAGGGGCAATTGTGCTATATCGATCATTATACTGAACCATTAACTGCCTGGATTCTTGTAAAAATAATATATGACCTTATTGCGCTAAAGAGGGGGGAGGGTAGGAGGAGGATTTTTAACATTTTACTGAGAACCAATATTCTTGAAAATTTCACTTGTCATGAAATATAATAGATTCCGGACAGCATTTCTCATTGTGTACGCGTCACTCCAATAATTATAGGAGCAAAAGTGCAGAATTAATTTCAAAGGGGCGCTATCGCAAGATCCAGGGGCATAGCAGTGGTAACGCATTTAAAGCTTCTAGAACATCTCTTTTTGTTGAAATTGGAACCAAGCTTTAGCTGAGGGAGGAGAAGCTCCAGTGTGCGTGAGCAAATTTTACTTCCCTCGATGTTTCTGCCCTCTACTAGGGCTGGGCCTATTTTTAGAGCGTGCTCACGTATCTTGCGATAGCGCCTACAAAAGTATGACGTACTAGTAGTTTACAACAATTCATTGAAAAGCTGAGAGATGGCCCGTGAGATTTCTGTAGAGTAATGGATAAGAACCATGTCTGGAAAACATGAATTTAGTTCTAGCTCAGTTCCCATTTGAAATCTACCTTTTTGTCCATAAGTCGGCTTCATTGTAGAAAGTCCTTATCTTCGATGGTGTCCACTGGACTGCGCCGCACCTTTCACATCCCCTCGGTATTGTAGATACGCTTTGGCGTCGATGAGCCATACAACTTCGAAATTAAGCCATTCTTTACAGTTCGACAGGGGGGGGGGGGAAAAAAAAAAGTCACTTGTCC
>KZ347147.1:9729-26524 GCA_002352805.1 Teladorsagia circumcincta | reverse complement strand
ACATACAGACATACAAACCGACACACCAAGTTAGCGGTTTATAAAATAGAAGGATAAGATTGAATATCAAACTCAACTTAGCAGTCCTTTAGCTGCCAACAACACCGCTACCTCGTCCAGTGAAGCATGGTTTTGACCGAAGTCTCGACGCAGCGATCGATTCCGGAACGTACAACTATCCTCCGAACAACCTTCCGAGGCAGCACGAGAAACAGCACGAAGATCTGCCGAGGAACGGCAATTTTCAGGTTCTTTATAATGTAATTAACTTCTCGTGGGGTGCTGGTATTTAAAAGCTGAAGTCAGTTAGAGAGACTTGGAAATCAATTTACTAGTAAAGAATATTCAATTGCAGTCACAATTATCGACATTCTCCTCATCTGCAACATGTATCGCTCGTACCATGTTCGATCTGTGGTGTGCGTGTCAACTTCTGACCCTCTTTCCCTACCTGGTCGGGGTTTGTGTCGCGCGACGAAGTCTGTTTGTATCGCATCTCGTGCTCGACATTCTCCTCCTGGTCATCGGTTTTGTATACACGTAAGTTCCACTGGTCTGTGTTAGAACTCAAAGGCGCCGTGCGCGTCAAAGAGTTCATATCAACTTGATCCAGTTTTTTGCAGGGGGGAGAAATCTCCGGTGAAAGTAAATCGTTTTGCTTGTACAAGAGAGACACTAGGTATGCTTACAAATGGAAATGCTTGCAGTGATTCAGAAGCCTTAGGTGCTCCTCACCAAGTTGCCCCCCCCCCCTTCCCAACTACATTTGAGACTATTCACTTTAGTAACGTTGCATCCCTTTCCGTCCGATTTTCTCAACAATCTCGAAAGTAACTGTTCCAGAATTACCACAATTGTCTTCTCCGTGGTATTGTACGTACTCGTCGGCGAAATGCCTAAAGAAGTGCTCTTCGAATGGGTTTTATTTGCAGTTCTTCTAGGTACGATCCTTCAATTACTGTTATTCGAATGAATTATTCTCACAAAAATCACGTTTTGATAAGATTTGACTTTTATTTCCCCCAGTTTATTCCTGCCAGTGGGACCGTCGTGATTGCAAACAAGTGGCATCACATGCCATCACGCGGCATCGAAAGTATCAAAAAGCGACTGTTATCGATTCAAAGTTATTGCCACGTGTGCCACTTAGTCTGCAATTACGGACTGATCCTACGGCTGGAATCAGAGCAAATAAGCCTCCCAATTCCTACTTCAGATGCGATTCTACTTTTGTACGGTGGTCTGGTTGTGATTTCCCTTCGCTGCTGTGAACGAATTGTTCAAAGTCGATTGACGATGAAGCTGCAAACACCTTCGGCTACTACTGATGCTGAACAAGTCTAAAGATTTCGAGATTTGCCCCGTAGTTGGGCGCGACCTCCATCTACGGCCCTCATTCCATTGAATGTCACTAAATCACTGGTCTCACCGATTTGATCTCATGCAGTCCTGATTAATTGATCTCAAGAACCGTTCAAAATTGGCCGATTTCCGGGGGGCTCGTTTGAAGCATCTACTGAAAAGCTTGCTGAGTTGCCCGAATACTTTGAAAATTGTATGTATATAACTTGTAATTCGCGTTGTTTCTCATAAATGACCTATTCAATACGCTGTCCAGGTAAACACATAGCCTTAGTTGATGTAACCCCCTTAGTGTATCTCCAGGAATAGAAATTCTCACGAACGTCCATTGTTCTATGTACAGTTGAAGGGTTGGCATATCGATCGAGTCTTTTGTGCATCTGCTTCGCGACCGCTCGCGTCCGACGTGCACCACCCCTTATCTCACACATAACTACGTGATTTTCACTTCAGCATTTGAATTTAGTCTCTGTGTGGTTACAGTTGTCTACTACTAGTGATTACCTCTTCACTGCGACTCCAATATTCCTTCAGTTCTTTCCGGGTTCCTGACACCGTCAAAGTCTCTTGAATTCCCTTCTTTAGTGATTCCCGATTTGATCATTCCTGTGATTTTGGTATGTTAATGAAAAGGTATTGTGAATTAATAAAGAGTGCAATAAATGGTTACGTTTCTGCTGTTACATCTGCGATGCTGCTGAATATCGCCTAGGATAAATACGCATTCAAACACCTCCATGATGCTCATCAGAAATCGATGCGTGGCGCATCCCAGAGACTACTGATCATTGCTCGGAGAACGACTTCTTTTCCTCCTATGTTTGTGAAAATGTTGATCTTGCTATGGTAGAGAAAAAGAGTGAAAGAGCAATTGACATGGTCAGGTACGATCCACGAAGTGGGCACTGTTCGTAACAATCCTTTCCACGCATTCTACAGGGCGGGCAAAAATTACGGTAACAAAACAAAATGGTTATAAAAAAGTGATAAGACCGAGAAGTGTCAAAGCAACAACAAATTCATATTGATGGAAGGTTATCAGACAGGAAACAATATCACTCCTTGGAGTAGCCGCTTTCTGTGTTGATATATCAACGAAGACTTCTTAGAAGGTCGTCGACCCTGTTGTGTACTTAGGTGTTACCGAGTAGGTCCGAGGCTTTCACTAACGACTGCTCAGCTTGTTGATGTTCCTTTTATGCTTGTAGCAATACTTTGCCTTCAGCACACGTAATACAAAGCATTTCAGAGGACCTGAGTTGGGAAAGCTACGTTACTGATTCTCCAATATGATGAAATCCACGATATTCTGTTGGCATCAATTTTCGGGCAATCCGCGCGGGTGTCCAATCTAGCTTTAATTCCATGTGTTTCCTACTGGAGTTCTCTTCTGTCTAAAGCTTCAACCGAGCCAGAAAAGAGTCGATCTGATTTTTTACTATATAGCTTTATACCTTGAGCAGCAGTCGTCCGAGGTGCCTTCGGATTGTGATCCCTGCCCTTATTATTTCTGCGAAAACCATCACTGAATGGCTGGCTGGCTTTTCAGTGGTACTAGTCCAGGTGCTCTTCCTATTCAAGGATATTTCGAAAGCGGAACATCTTCTCATCAGGAAAAAAACGATCGACAAATGAAGCTCACTATGGAATTGAGACATTATCCGTCAGTATCTTTGTTTACTTTCCACTTTCCCCGCATCAGTTAGGAGTTAGGCACTTTAATGCTAGCAAACCATTTTCCTAGGACATGTGCACGCAACTCGTTGCATGAGATTGCCTTCGGTAGAAGTTACAGCTACCAAACGACGAACTGAACGAGCTGGCTTCCAGCGCCCCCTCGCACCTATCTTCGAGAGATTGCTCGTAGTGTCGCAGATGCAATCACCTCAGGTTCAGGCCTATTGGTTCTCGTAGACTGCCTATTGCACTTTGTGATGGTGGTCCACAGAAGTTTCATGAAGCCTCTGAATCGCCATGCTATGTAACACAATCAAGCAGCTCCGCGGAGCAAAGTAGGGATTGTTTCTCAGAGAAGAAAAAGATCGCCCATTTCTTAGTTGTTATCTCTGATATGACGAAATCAAAGATGAAACACTAAATCATCAAAATAAATACAAAGAATATTTATCAAAAACTCCTGGTGTTCAAAATTGAAAATTGACTGCAGCAATCACTTGTTACCGTAATTTTTGCCCACCCTGTAGATAGTTCAACCGGTGGTGTAGTGGCAAGTCGCACTGTCGATCACGAAGTAATCCACAGATAAAGTCTGTTGCAGTCAAACCCGCACCTTTTGCATACCGGGCAAGTGCGTACCAGTTTAGTTACCGGGGCACCATTTCATTCCAACTCAGCTTTTCATGGTATACGTACCATAGCTTTCACCACTCGCGCGTATAACGTTTGCACTTTCCCAGTAAGCAAAGGGTGCGGATTCGAGTCCCGACTGAGGCGAAAGTTCAAACACTACCCAGTATTATTGTGAAACATTCGCAAGCCGAACTGCTGCCAAAAACAGCAGTAAACAATCGAAAACAAGTTATGTTCAGGTTCAGCTGGCTAACGAATGTTATTATGCAATATTATAAAACACTTAATGTTGACAAGTCAATTTTGAATGCGCTATGCACTCTACTCCTATTCGGAATTGCAACTGTATTTGAATGCGATTTCGCCTAAACAGTAACGTGCGCCGATCATCCATGCAAGTGTCTTCACCTTTCCAGTCAAGTCTGGTACCAATAACCAACCCCTGAGCAACAACTGATGGATGTTTAGTTGGTCTGCCGTGAATCTTGAACCGTACGGCAGACCAACTAAACCTCCATCAATTGTTACCTAGGGGTTGTTTAAGGGTACCAAGAGGTTGGTTATTGTTGTCGGACCTCGAGGTTCCCCGGATTGTGCGCGTGGTGAGCAGTTTCACTGTTGCTATACCAGTTACACTCCAGTATCAGCAATAGAACCAATAATTAGTTTATAAATGAAAAAATTGAGTAAGTATAGGTGAAAGTGAAGAGAATGTTAGAAAAATTAAAAAATTAACATGAAATTTGCTTGTCTGTTGTAAAGCAAAAAAAAATGAAAAAAGCATAATCATGCACGTTTTTTAATTCCTCGCTTGTTTTGCCAGGTAAATAAGTTTTGACAGGTGATTTTGTTGAGAATATGAGATGCTAGAGGCCATCACACATGGTTCAATTTTTTGTGGGTCTGGGTCCACAAACTCCTCCTCTTTGACTTTCTCTCTAACGACCACTTTTTGCAACCAGCTATGAATTTTTGACTTTTTTTTGGTTATTTGATGCGTGAGAAGTGGTGCCATCGCTGTGAAAGCGTTCCTACAGGATTGGATTACATGCTTTCTGTGAGATCCACGGCCAGATTGAATTACTGTTATCCTTCAAAGAAGGCGCTGGGACGTAGTGTGGAATGCGGGGGATTATACAGTTGTATACTTGACTGATGGAGAGAGTGGTGGTAGTGTAGGGGCCACTGAAGTTGTGTGCCACTCACAATTTTCGTAGAATCGATTCTTGTCTGTGAAAATTAGGTGTACTATTGCAACAGAGAGGGCCGGACTCGGCAGAGAGATTCCGTGTACCTGAGGCTTTGGTGGAATGGAGAAACCACCGTGGATCTAGTCGGCATCCAAACATCTCTACGTTTCTAGACCTTGGTGAGATGCATGGCGCAACCGTCACTATGATAAACAATGTAACAAAAGCTTTGCCGCTCCAGATGATATAGACTTTTCCGCCTACCACTGATGTTGGAGCATCTATTCACATATTTAAGGCTTCATGAGAGAATGGATGAGCAGCGTTGTACCCAAAGATGGCGATGTGCGGGTCCCAGAAAACTATCCGAATAGGTATCTTGTCCTTCTACGGTTGAATGTCGCTTCAAAGTACATCTAACCTCTCAACCCTTTCCACTCTCCATCTCCATGGCAGATGCGACAATAGCGACTGTAATAGGATGTGAGGAGTGTCGCCATTGGCAGACATCACCTGTACAGGTCGTCTCTTCTACCTCTGGGACTCAGCTATCTAGGTGTTCGCATTTGACCTCAGCCGATCCTAATGGCGACGATTTGATGGAAGGGCCGTCCGTCACTTTGCCGGCACCGTGTGACGACCTCATACGCAAATCGACTGACCTCTTACGTAGTTCATCAATGGGATCATCAGAGCACATCGGGGCCACCAACTTGTTGATATGGCCATTCTGAGGGCACAAGGGCCACTGCTGCTTATCTTTGCTAGGTAGTGAAAATCACCGGTTATTACTAGGAAGTTATTATCGAAGGGAGAATGAGAGCAAAAAAGTTTGAGTTAAGACAGCTACCAGGAAAGCCATACTCTCGGAAAGTCATAACAAAATTTATAAGTACACAAAACTGAAGGGTAAGTATCCGACGTCCGTCAAGCCCTTCGGGGATGTGCCATGAATTGTTATGCCATACAGAAACGCAGTCGCATTTCAATGAGAAGACGAGTCAGCCGATATACCAGTCATTCCTTTATCTCCCAGACGTCTTTGATACCAATCAGCTGATCCTAGAAGGATCAAAGCTTGGATGACCGAAGCTGAAAAAATCCTGTATTCATTCATTTTATTTCACTGATTCGTCTAAAACAGCATACCGTTTGCTTAGGAAAGTGATTCAAATACAAGGGAAGTTCTGGGACAGGGAAGGGAGGTGAGCCCTAAGGTAATCAGGGGCAGGATGCATGGGAATGCAAACTTGACTGCTACATGACACAAACTCAACTAAACTAACGGATATTACAAATTGCATATTCTAACACACGGTCATTTTGTTTATTTCATATCTGTTATCATTTCCTCCTTATTTTTTTTTGCAAGACAAATAAACAAGTAAATAATAATCTTTGTAAAACAGAAAGATAAATTAAATAAGGGAACGTTGTTTGGAGAATTTCACAAGTTGTTTGCTAACTTGTGTTATTGCACATTAGGACGATCTATGGTCAAAATTATTTACTTCCTGGCTGAAGGAGAATCGTATAGAAAATTGACAGCTCAGAGATTAACGAGAAATCGGTGAAAATAGCGATGAGAAAGAAGAGACTAAGCAAATCGAGCTCATAATTGTATTAGTAACTATAGCCAAATATAGGTTAACCTGAAATAGGCTAAGTACATAATCACCTTCCACGGGGGTCAATTTTCTACAGATTTCGAGCTCTCCTCCTCGTTTAAAAATCCACTTTCCAAAAATTATTCTATCTCCGACTAGCAATTTGAAGTCCGAGGTGAAACGAATGATTCGGCACTTTTTGATTTTTTCCTTCAAGAACTCTTTTGTCTTTTGCTTTCAATTTTTTCTGTTTTTTTTCTGTTTTGTTTTTTTTCTTCTTTTTTTTCACGGCGAAATCGGATCACCCACTAATCAATGAAGCTCTTTAACCCCGTGAGGTCGGGTTATTTAGTAAAATATGCTCATAGGCGACAAAACACCAAACTGAGTCGAACTCTTGTGTGGACTCGTTTCGCTCAATGTAACCCTAAATGGAAAAAGATTGCATGGCGCACTCTCGAAGGATTGATCCTGGTACCAGGCGCTAGTTACTGGAGCTGTTCCATACAGGGAAATCTATAGTAAGCTCCAACTCGAAATTATCCTCTGCTGAAATGAGAACACCATTTTCTTTCCTGGAATCAACTGATTTTTCCAACTTGTCTCACACGTCTCGGCGCCCTCTCAGCCGTCTGCGTCACCTCTGGAACAATTTCACTCCTTTGCAGGCATTTTCAGGCCGCACAGGGCGTTGAGGTCAACTCAGTTCTCGGTGGTCGAGGTCAATTCCTCTGGTGCTAACACCCAAACACATCAGCTGCTTACTAGCCCCGCCCTGCCGCGTATGATTGCGTAAGACCCAAGCGGAGCACGTAGGGGTCGTCATCGTCATCGTCGTAGTCGCCGCATTCCGCTATCATCACACACCATCGTCCCCCGACTATGCAATCGTCTCCGTATTCTGAGACGAAGCCCAATATTCAGCGATATCCGGCCACACCACCTAACCCTAACCCTAACCCCAGTGCCGGTCAACCCCAACCTCGATCATTAACCCTTCCCGGAATGGGAATTCAACGTCAACTACCCACATCGTCCATGTATCCGCCCGCTCTTCTGGCTCAAATGTTTCAGCCGTATTTTAACGGCGTATTTCCTCCACCTGAAGTTGCTTTTCACTTCCTGAGCCAACAACAGCAGTCCACATCGGGTCAGGCACAGCCGACAGCTCTTGATGTGGCCACGGCCGCTTTCACCAAACGGATGGCTTTGATTCAGCACCCTACTGAAGATCGGTAAGTCACTAGGTTACGGTATTATTGATCTACGCTCGAGAATACGGTATATTTCTAGGGATTCTGGTAACGAAACTTTGAGTTATGCTGGTTCTCCACCACTTTCTGGCACTTCGTCGAATGAGTCTTCAAGGTATCTACGATTTTTTCTATTTGGTTTAACTTTGAAATAATTTACACTTTTACAGCTGATTGCATTTATTCCATTTTTCCTTATCAATCGTTTATCTTATCACTTTCAATGGAAACTATGGCGCAATGTGCTTTGGGGAGGGGGGGGGGCACCTGTAGGAAGGCCATTAAGACTATGCTGAGAAGGACGAATTTCGGGGAGGACGAGAGTTGCATACGCACATCGGGTTTCCTGTTTTCCCCTAGGCTTAGTCCTAAAACTGGACGTTTCCGTGAATCGGATGTAATGGCACGGGCTGCCCCCCAAGCCACATTGCGTCAAAAACTTGTTGGTGATCAGTTTGATGAACCGTTTTCAATGCACGCTTTTCAGGTCAAATTCCTTTTCTGTATCGGCACTGCTGAAAACTGAATTGGTCCACAAAGCGAAACCCGTTTTGTCACCTACCCAAGAAGAAACCAAGCCTCTAATGTCTCCAGCGGTTACCCAGTCAAGACCATCTCCTCAAAGCCATGCCTCGTCATCTCAACTTCAAGCTCCAACACCGATCAAAGCCCCGGCTCCATTCAATCATCAAGGAATGCCGCCACCTAATTTCCATCATCATCTACAAATGGGAAATTTCCAATTTTCACATTCCTCAGGTATTTCACTTAGATTTTTTTTTTCACTACCGTAGTAATTGCGCCATTCAGCAATTACCAACGGATGTGCCCTAGTTTTGACAGTGTCGAAGATTCTTCCCTGATCGATTAGGTTAATTACAGCACCTGGCCCACTCGGACAACTCACGAACTTTGGTTTCCCGCCAGGGACTCAAGGGTCTCTGACCCCGCAACGACCTCCACCACAGTCCGCCAATTACCAGGACCACTTCAGGGTAAAAATTGGATAACATTTTGAAGAAAAAAAGCAATAGGAAATTCGAAATGAGGAAAGTAGTGAATATAGAATGTCCTTATGGAGAAAAGTTGAAATTGATGCCTGAAAATCATCGAATTAGAACGATTAAAAAACCAAGAAATTATTGTTTTGATAAATTCGAGAGTATTAGTCCGATAGGAAATTCGTACCTGACTTAATACTCTCAGACTGCGATTCCGTATGGAAAAGTAAATAAGAAAGTAAGTAAAAAAGCAGTCTCGTGCACTTATAATGTTTTATTATGACTTTTCAAGAGTAGGCGTTTCGTGGAAGGATTGATTTTAGTACGAAATCTCTCGTGAGCCTCCTTTTTAGAGAATCAGTAAAAAATTGATAAAAATCAAGTTAAAAAAAACAAAAAAAACTCTGAACCTGATTCCAAAATGTGATTATAAGGGCTATTTCAGATGCAGCCATTCTTCACGATGGGTATGCCTGTAGGAGATACTTCGAGCCAGCGAGATGTCTGTGTCGTATGTCACGATAACGCCAGTGGATATCACTACGGAGTAATGAGCTGTGAAGGATGCAAGGTAGACTTTTCGAGAGTTCGGTATCGATTGTGGGATACGCCATGTGTGCGACTACCGTTCGAAATCGCCCAGCACTTTAATGCATACACAGCTTACGACCTGAGTGGGAAATGCAGCAGAACGGGGCGGCTGAAGCCCAAGTCATACGACAAGGGGCTGAAAATCACCATAAAGATTTCTTGTAGTCGAAGACTTTCGCTCAGGCATAGAACTTCTAGAACCTCAGCTGGGATCTAAAATTAGACTCCAGGTTACGATCGCAATCCAAATTTTCTGTACTATATCGTATTATCATTACCATTTTAGCAATTACTATCTGAGCTTTTTAGGGCTTCTTCCGTCGAACTGTGCAGAAGAATATGGAATACACCTGTCACAAGGAGAAGACTTGTCCAGTGGATCGGGTCAGTCGAAATCGTTGTCAAGCATGCCGTTTTCAGAAATGTCTCGATAAAGGCATGTCAAAGGTGAATTTCCGTACTTTCTGAGAGGCACATGATCGCAAAATCCTATTTCTTTCCAAAATTAATCTTTGCGTTCCAGGAATCAGTTCGACAAGATCGTACTCGAAAACGCAAAACTCGCGATGACGACAAGGATGTGGAGTTGGATGAGACAAGAATGATGATGAGAATCGTCGAGGAAGTCACACAGGCCTATCGTGAGGCATTCGGAGAAGGACTTGTCGTTCAGAATCCGGAGGTAATTAATCTACTCTGTTAATTAATTTCAAATATTGAAGTCATTTATAATCACTTCGTATTTTTTCAATAATTTTTTTCAACTATTTCACTTATCACGTTGTCTCGATTTTTTTAGTTTTATTTTTATGAAAATTTTCAGTTTTCAATTTACTAGTTTTTTCTCATCTTTTCAACTTCATTTGATTTTTTTTTGTCATTTTTTTCAAAATGCCATTCCATTTCCAGGTCGAACTCAGCTCCATGTTGTTTGTCACGATACAAAATATTTTTGAAATTTCAATTTCTTATTTTCTGCTTTTTTATATGAACAGTTTTTATTAAAATGTTACTATTGAAAATTCCAAAGCTTCAGCTAGAACCCAAAGGGTCTTCTTCTTGAAAAAAATTTCATTTAACCAACCAATACATTTATTTCAAATTTGATAGAATACTTAATTACGATTCATTATTAATAATGATTCTACTATTTTTTTTGAACTCACTAACTAATTATTGTAATTCGGCTACGCCTATTTTTATTCCTGATTTATTTAATTTGCTAAGAAATTGATTTTTAGGATATGCTACAAAGAATTGGACATTTCGTTTCAAAAATCTCATTATTCAAAGAATACTCTGAGGACGCGTTTGCAGCGAAAATTCGGCAAGGTGCCAAGGGATGCATGGTGAGCGAATGTTCTTTGAGTTTTTTTTTGATAGTTTTTTCACATTATGCTGATTTTTATAATATTTTCTGACTTTCTATATTTTTCATATTTTTATTTGTTTTGATAATAGTATTTTCTATTTTTAACGGAACATAAGAGAGCTTGCCCTTAAGCGAATACACCGCATTATTCTAATACTTAGTGCAAATTTCAAATAAATAAATAAATAATATAAACAAGGTCCCTAGACTGAGATAACAACTCGCTCTGTGTATCGGGAATAGGAGAAAATGAGCTAGAATGTAACTACAGCATCAGTTTGGGGCTACCGTAACCCAAACGGGATGTAAGCTGGATATTATGTTGCATCTATGCGCTTTACACCAGACTTTACGCCGAACAACTCGAAAACAGCAACGGAACCTTGCAGGTCCGTTCGGGTTACGGTAGCCCTAACATGAGCTGAAGATTAACTTTTTTCCGAGCAGCACTATTAAGCTGATAGGTTGGTTGCTGATCCATCGTAAAACAGGGAATTTTTTCGATTTTTGCATTTTCTTGAAAGTTTTCGGCTGGGAACCCAGTTTTTCTTTCTCCTACAAGAAAAAACTGAAAAGTTAATTTTTTTTTTTCATTTTGTACGCAAGTAAATAAATATAAGATGAAAATTCCCGAAATCCGCAAGAAATCATGAACGTTCGAAATTGTGTGAATCCCTCAATAAGCGCTGACCGGCCTTCACCTTTTTTGGATCTTATAGTTTCAAAATCTTATAGTTTTTTGGAGCTTACACCCTTCTGAATACACTTGTGCACTTTCAAATATAATAGTTAGCTTCAGCTGACAGAAGGGTGCATGGCTCACTCTTTAACTAGTTTTGTGGCGAAATACCAAAAATAGTTCTTAGAGGCATTGTATAGCTAACTGTATTTTTTTCAGCTTCTCCGAAGCGCATTTTCGGGTGACGACTCTCCAGTGACGTCAGCGGCTAGCCCCGCGTTAGTGGAAAGGCTACGTAGCGGTCTCGGCCATGTTGGACTGGAAGAACTCGCGCTGCTCAGTGCCGTACACATCGCCCAACCGGACGGAGTTCACGGAAGTGATCATGTTTCCCTTAAACTTACCGAATGCCTTCAGGCTCAAGTCCGTTTGAATAATCCGGAAAAGGAAAACTCGAGTAAATTTACTCGAATGCTTTTTAAATTACCACTTCTTGATGCATCGTAACTTTTACTATCGTGTTAAAGCGTTGGGTTGTTCCATACGGGGTTATAATAACGTAGCTATATAACGTAAGTGGCATCACGTAACATCAGAAGCATCAAAACGTTTATATCGACTTTCGAGGCTATCGCCACATGTGTCGTTAAGTCTGCAATTGTGACCGGCCTCGGGCTGGAAACAAAGTCTAGAGCTTTTTAAATATTGAAAGGGTTTAGGGAACAACCCGATGAGTCTGTTGAATCTCTCTAAACTATCTGTTATCATTATCAGAATGATATCTAATAATCCATAGTAATCACGGGTATTATACGAAACCATTCGTTGTTGTTAATATAACACTAAACTACCGTAATCACCTCAATTTCCCACGAGTATTCACAACGTTGTGCTTAAAACCAGGTGCAATTCAATGGTAGATGATTTCGGTTGTATTTATAACTCGCTCAAAGTAATGCATTTGTTTTCATCTTTATGATGGATTGTACAGAATTTTATATCGAATAAAAATTAATGATGAATCTTATAGTCAGTTATTCAGGAGAGGATAAAGGAATCGGCGCTGATTAATGCTTATTTGGGATGCGCCACGCATAAGCTTTCACTCAGAATCGCAGTCACAAATTGAATGCACTTTGGCCTGAGAAACCACTTTGAGGGGGGGGGGGGTGCCGATGCACAGGAAAGTTTTTGTCCTCCCAGACAAGTCTGGTACCACTTAGCCGGAGGGATGGAAGGCTTAGTCGGCCAGAACGCCGCACGACCCAGGATTCGATCCCCGGTTCGAGAGCGTGGTAAGCAGCGCCATTGGCTACTACAGTACTTACACTCGGGTCACTTGAATGCAAAACCAGTCAATGCCCAAATGGTGCGGTAATTTCGCTTCAGTACGAAAGTAGAGGTACAAGGGGGAACGGTAGAGACGAAAGAAAGGAAGAGGATTTCACGGCCATACTAGTGGGTAGTGAATCAAGTAAACAAATACCATTGGTATAAATAAGTCATAGATAGGAAGGATTAGGCAAAAAAACCCCGGATACTACATACTGTACATGGAAAAATGTTATCTAGCCCTAATTCTAAACGTAGGCGTAGGTGATGGAGAAAAAAGGGTCTGTATGTCACACGCATTTCGGCGTATGTGTTTGTTAGGAACAGCTGATAAACTACAGCCAACCAAGTGCGGGATCGAATTTCTCTCAGGCCAACAAAACCTCGTTCCTACATCGGTGGGTTAGTAACTGTTGTCTGGAAGGACAAGGACTCCGACTTGGACAGCGGAAAAAGGGTGACTGTAGTCAATCAGCTGTTCCTAACACACATAATGCCGAGACGAGTACATCTCTTGTACACGAAAAGTGTGATTCATGCACGAAGCTTTACCCCTCACTCCCAATCATGAAGGCAACTATCAACCCAAATTTTGGCCCTTCATCATGTAGAGCTCCACGACCCGGCGAGTCAGCTGGCTGGTTGCAGCGGATTAGGTCTCAATAATTAACCAGAGCTGGCTGTGCAAGTTACTTTTGCACTAGAACAACTCAAAGAAGATCATATTCATTGAACAGATGGCAAATCGTAGATGAAATTCAACAAAATCGTACGCATCTCCTTCACGCCTACAAAGTTTCCAAAGCAACGAACAAACATTCAACACAATTCTGAGATTTTCGGGGGGCACAACAAACAATCAATCAACCTCTCACATAACAACTCGGCATCATTTTTAACCGGTATCTCAATTTTAAAGTAATTTGCTATGGTAAAAAGGCAAAATATTGAATAGAAATGCTGACGATGACTAGGATAAAAACGACACCTAAACAGCTTCTATCTCATCATAACAAACACACTCGCTCAACATTAAAGCGCTCACACTATGAATTGGTTACTTATTACTAAATCATGCGACAACTATTGTAATTGCTAGCAAGAAATACACTATTGAGCAAATTATAGCTATAATGGTACAACATCGTGAAAAAAGGGAAATATTTCGAGTTCAACAGGTAACAACCTAGCAAACACCCTAGCATAACTGAAAGAGAATTCAAAAAAATGTCATTCACTCACTGGGACTCGTTACTCGTATTCAACCGGCTCAATGTAATCGCGACAAACGTAACCGCAAGTTTTAGTACTTTTTGATGAGGCAAAATAAATAAAAACTAAAGAAAAATTTCGCGTAAGTAAAACATGATGAGAAAAGAAAGCAACGAAATTTTTAACGCAAAACGCATTCAGTCACAGATAGACCCGCAGCGGTAAATACGAACAAAGGCGAATACGGGGGGAAGGGGGAAATTATGATAATTCTGAGTAAAGCAAAAAGACTTCAATGGTAACTGGAACTCTTTCACGCCAACTCTCTCACAGGGGACTTTGCAGGCTTAGCTTACAGAATCGAGTAAATATGCAAATGAAGAATCGAATAATGCTACGGTACAGCAGAAAAAGATATTGCTCTGAAAACTCATGGCGCTGGTGTGACCGCGTTCATCGCCTTCTGCATCTCCTTTCTTGCCCATATCGCTACCGATTTCGTTTTTGATGTGCGACTTTTTCGGCCTCGATCAAGCAGGGCTTTCACCTATAACGAACACCTGATAACGCAGGATTGTCTATAATCTAACCGCTTGAAGTGATAACGCGACACACCACAAGAAATATACTTAACGGTCCCGTCGATGTAGAACCTCTTTGTTCACACCGACTTGCTTGTCCAATTCCATAGAATTTGCGACGAGCAAGCCATTTGAAATGATTCATTTTTTGGACTACAACGCGACCGCTCGCGGAGGCTCCCATCTTTTCTTCCCTTATACGGATCATGATATAAGCTCGCATCATGCGATGATGGACGAGGTCCGTCATGGGAGTCAACTGTACGTTACGCAGTTCTTAACGAGGGATGGGGTGGGGGTCGTATTTAGGTTTTTTTTTCGTATTGTGTCGGATAGGAGTTGTATTGTGAGTTGGTGGAAATCAAGAGGCGAAGAGAGAGAGGGAGCCCTATTTTGGGAAGTTGAAAAGATGGCGGTCGAGGAGGGGATTGTTTTTGATGAGGTTGTCAACGATTTTGGCGAAGGTTCCACGAAAGCATGAAAAGGATGTAGATTTGCTGTATAATTAAAGGTGTTTACCCCTCACACCACACCCCCTCCTCATCTCCTCTACAGCTGTCTCGCAGAAAAAAGTGGTCGGACTGTGTAGACTGGTGTCTGAAAGAAATACTATAGAAAAAGCCGTGCTGGTGAGAGGGGAGAGGGAAGGGGTCGTATCGAGACCCCCTGAGGGGAGAGGCCGTAAAATATTCGCAATTTGCGCAACGCTTTGGTTGACCCTGTTCATAAGTCCATTAGGTAAAAATTGATTTCATCAGTCATTCCTGATCATGCCCTCAAAATAACACAGTTATCAGTCAGAAATTACATTTTCCGATCTCACGTCAGCTCACCTTGTCGTTGGAAAGTTCAGGAGTAATCTGAGTACCGTACAACACAACGAGATCACCAATTAAACCAGCCACCGAGGCAACAAGGCCATCCGACGGAGACACTGGTACGGTTTCACAGCAACTGAAAAAAGTTTTTAGTGAAATCGAAATGCGAATCAGACAATTGAAAAAAAGCAAAGAGTATTCACAAGGCAGGATGAGCACTCACATGGCAATCATCTTAACCATGGCTGGCACGAAACGACTCAATGATATCTTTGCTTGGTTCTTCTGGAAACAAAACTTTGAGCATAAACATACTTGTCGCACTTTTCAAATGGTTGAACTGTAAAAATATCTTGCCAAAATCAAAAAGAGCATGCTAGAAAATAAAAAAAAAACACAGATATGAAATCTCAGCGATGCAAATTATATAAAAGTAGTAAAGGCATAGGATTTAACACTTGACAAACAAGCATTTGAGATTGGTATCCCGGACTCACCTTTTCCGGATCAGTATCCGAACCGACTGGTCGCATTCCTTGCAGGATGCCAGTGTATGCCATGACACAGTTCTCTCGCAGCTTATCCACATAGTCTACTTGATCGTAGTCTTGCTGAAACCATGCAATTGACTGGATTTCGAAGGCTTGAAAAAATCGGTGAATGAGAGCGATTTCCGAAATTTTCCTCATCAATTATAATAGTTTTTACGTCTACAAGAATTTACGGGAAGTTTTTATGTAATGTTCTCATAACCTGCAAAGAAATGCATCAATTCCTGGATAATCAATAAGTAGCAGCAAACCTTCAACACATAGCGTACCGCCTAACCCTTTTTAGTTTATTCAAAACATCATCATGAATTTATGAAAAATCTTGTCGATGAGGACACAATATGTCCTGTGGGTCTAAAAATGTGTGAAAGCAGTTCAGGAACATTGAAAATTGCCAATTAACTTGAATAAAATTGTGTGCAATCGTGCGCCACATGATGGCGCACGCGGTACGCAATGTGTTAATAATATCGTTTTCGCACGGTGAAATGGACTTACTCCTCAATAAATCAAAGCGCTCTCGTAGTTTTACCACTAATCGCATCATTCTCAACCCAACAACGAAAAGAACTATGGGTGGAAACGTTTAATCCCTCCAAATGTAGACAAATACCAGCGAAACTTTGCTGCATGACTTCCACTACCCTATGCTCACCAGGTACCCAAGGAGCAATTACTTCAATGTTAGCAGTACGGTTTTTTGCCGTCAGAATCAAATTTTCCTTCCCATGGAAGGCGTCGGATAAAAAAGCCAACATGCTGCCCTAAATCCTGCACGGACCATTTATTCTTGGTTTCTAACCCAGCTTGGGGTAAGTGGTCGATACTGGTGGTTCTTTGAAACTTCTAGAAGTGAAACAAAATCCCACGGAATTCCAGAATAACCAATTTTGGCTCCGAAAAACACAGAGCACTAAAATTCCTTGGCAGCATGTT
>KZ347146.1:10404-25697 GCA_002352805.1 Teladorsagia circumcincta | reverse complement strand
TGTAAGCGAATGTGACCATAATTCCATCTCATTTCCATGTTATTGGTAGTGGTTCGTATCTCTCTGCCTCTCTCTCCGATTTCTAACCAAGATTCCGGCTTTGCAATATCCTTCAGTAGATAACCATGTAAGTGCTATTCCAGAGTCAGAATATACAGTGACTGATTAAATATGGAGCTGAAGATGTAGAGCTTGCAGAGTTGTGGAGACAAGACGAGTTGCCATTGTCAAGCCGTTCATTTCGAGCTTTGGTATTGTAGGCTTGTCCTTGATTGACGGAAGTTCTAATCTGGCGATGAGTAGCTCTGAACGACCATTGTGCACCAGATATACACAAGCCGCCATGGCTTGCTTACTGGCATCAGCGAAGGCGACAAGGTCTGCTGGTGACGTCATTGTGCCTTGGATTGTTTTCCTTGGGAGGCGCTACATGAATCCTTGAGTCTGTGATAGAATACGTTTTCATTCAGATTGATGCTCTGCTAATAACTGCTGATCCCATTTGTATTTGTGCTTCCAGAGGCTTTGAAGAAACACCTTTCCATTCATTGTCAGTGGAGTCATCCATCCAAGAGGATCAAAAAGCGATGCTGTTTGTTCTGATACAGTCCGTTTCGTTACAATTGGTTTCTCTGGACAACAGCAGTCCAGTTCAAATGCGTCTTTCTGTGAAATCCATTTCAAACCTAAAACCTTCAGCTTTGTTGTCTGGCTCAGCTTTCCCTTTGAAGGGCATTGGTTGACAGTGCTGTTGTTGGTTCTGAACTACAAAGCAAACAGCCCATCCTTCTGGGACCACAAACTCCACTAGCAACATTTGTCATTCATTATGCCCGCAACCGCTTTCATTTGGGAACAGCCCATACTATGGCAGAAGTACAAACTCGCTACTGGATTCCACAGCTAAGAGGACAAGTCCAGAAAATTATACGACGTACCATGTCAGCGAATGAACAACTTAGCGAACCGATATCCAATCTAACCGACCTACCATCGCGACGAGTCGCAAGATGCCGACCGATCCAGCACGTCGGAATCGTCTATTTTGGGCGGTAATGATCAAATCGGGTGAAGGTAAGTCGAAAGCCTATGGCATTATTATCACATACACAGCGAGAGCAGCATACGCGATACCTTGCCAACAATCACGGCACAGCAAAAATCCCTTGGGGAGAGATGGTCCTTTTTCTTACGGATCCTGAGCTTCCTAGGAACAGCTGGAAAATCGGCCGCATCACGAAGGTTCATCTCAACAAAGAAGGCGTTACGTGGAGCCGATCTTGTCGAACAAACGCACCACACGACGTCCCATAAACCTTCTCATCCCACTCGAGTTAGATGAAGAAAAGGAAGAAGCCAACGAGGACACACGAAATCATTCGACTACTTCGACGACGAACGACCTGACAGAAGAAAAAACGCCGAGAAGCATGGCAGCACTCGACTCACAGCAGAAGAATGAAAGAACGAGCAGTGCACCATCAAGGGTGCGGGACTTTTGGCTCGTCCGGGGTGGCACGCGGCGAGTTGCGCGGTGGGATGCGCGGCGATTCGAACGAGGCAAGGCTTCATGCAATAGAACCCAACACGTCAAAGCGTGTGTAGGTTGCGGATAAAGTCCGAACGATTCTGTGGTTTGAAACTTTCCAGGAGCTAAGATATGAAAATTGCGGTGTCGTGAGGAGCTCTCAGCGAAACAGCTGAGAAACGGAACCTTCAAGAAATGGCACCACTAACACGAATGAATGAGAAACCCTTAAGAATTTGACTGAAATAATTGCTGCTTCATGTCTTTGATGGGAACATTCAAAACAGGTCCGATGGGAAGTGACACTAGGTTTATGCCCAGGAAAGGGGTGAGGCCATAGGAGAATACAAAATGCTCCCATCGTCCCCCAGAATCCGTTCTCGTCATCGAAGTCATCAAGTCTTCTTTCATTTTCTCTCTTCTATCTTCTCTCCTTGCTTACCCAAGCACAATAATCGGCTCACTCACTCCTCCTGAAATTGTCCCCTTCAAATGACATGAACTTCCTAACTGGTAAAACAGCACAATGCCAGTTCCATCTTCCCTCCTGATGTTTCCAAATTTCCTTTCCATCACTGCTATCCTCAAATCTCCGTGCAATCTGGAATGTAATCGATCGCTGAACCTTCCGAGTTTTATCTGTACACGCTTTGACGTGTTGAAAAAAACCCGCGAAGTTTGCCTCGTCTAGTTCGCCGCGCAGCCCGCTGCGCGATTTGCCGCGTGCGGTCCCGGACGAGCCAAAAGTCCGTCGCCCCACCATCAAGGGCTACAGAACGCTACAACCTCCGAAGCCAATCGAGGATCAACCACGCGTGGGCCGGGAGCATATCGGTTCCTCGTTAATCGATATTAAACCGAATCCTACACTGCTCTTCTTTCCAATGCACTTGTGGTCTCTTATCCATAGCTGTTTGCAGTAAGTTCGAAACAACCGTGGCATAAAAGCCATAATGGGCTAGTAAGAATTGATTTATTCTTCACCATCTGCTTGGCTCGGCGTATTGTGAATCGAAGGATACAATAAAGATTTCATCTACGACGTTCCGGGGCATCCTGATAACCCACTGAACCACGACATCGACTATACTATATACCACCGATAGAACTCCTACAGTTCCACTTAAAAAATCGACCACAGTTTGGATTGACCCGTCATCCCGATTTGAAATCGAGTCCAAAGGCTATGGAGCGTGTGCATATTTGTAGCGCTGTACAGCGATCACTTTCATTTGTAACGATTCACGGAGGAGGAACATGGGTCTTTCCGGCAGGTGTGTATATCTTCACAACTTGCTGGTACCCTCATGGTAGACAGGGTGCTGTTGCTCACAATGCCTTTCTCACGAATCATTTATGCTCAAGAGGAGCTGATTTTGCAAAGGTTACCAATACAGAACACAATACTTTACAAAACTGTTCAAGTGGGCTGTTGCTCTATGGTACCACTTGTGTTTTGCCAGGAATATTCTTCCAAACAACTCACGAGAAATGTCCGCCTTCTTCGATAATGTGGTAATTTGTATAAATATTTGGTCATCGGTCTTCGCTGACGACTGGATCAAGTAATAGACTCGAAAAAATTAAGACACCTTTGTAGTGGTAGCCACTGGCAACGTGGCCGCTTGATAAGATATTAACAGAATCTCTCCTTCACTCGTCCATACTCAAAGGCACGAGTCGCGATTAGATTTTGGGAGCAGTTTCTCCTCGAGTGAAATATGATGACTCTATAGAAGCACTGCTGCGACATGAAAGGGCGCAAGAATGGTGCTCTGCGCACCAATTGCTTTGAGGCTCCTCTTTGAGCGCTGCGCCCGCTGCCAATTTTTCTCGTTCGAAGCGAATAATCAACGGCTCGGCAAACACACTACACAACAACAATATGCACAATGCGGTTTCGTTTACTTTACAATATTTACGTTTTTGTTATTTCGTTTATTTTCTTTATATGATAGTAATTACAATAAAAGTAAGAGTGCACAACGCTATCTGAACTCCAGTTGCAATACAAAAAAAAGCACCAAAGCGAAATCTACAGATTGTGCAGTTTCAGAACCTTTCTTCTGAGAATGAATCATCGCTTGGAGTAGAACCCGAGGCTAGCCGAAATAAAAGGGTACAGTGCCTTATCGATGGGTTTGTTCTGAACTGATGTGAATAAAAGCATACCTTTTTCGAAATAGTGCTTGTTTCCTGAGCACAACGAATATGGAGGTACAAGAGAGGGAATCATTTTATATTTTGTTATGTATATTGGTACATTTTGTTTGGTTTTCATTACTTTTGTTGAAACCAGCAAGACCTGGGTTTGTCTGCCTATCCCTTGTTTTGACTTACCTTCATCATACAATAGTTGTTTGTTCGTCAAAAGTTCAGTGATGCGCGGCTAGTACTGCATTCAGAGAGATGTAATCACAAATATTAGGTTGTTGCATTATATATGTCGCTCGGATTTAGCCTCACTCCACTCGGCTGCGTTTGAACCTCCAATGATACTTGAGCATTTATTCGAAACAGGAAATCTAGGAGTATAAAACTGACTACTCGTTCCCCATGCCCTTTCCTTTTGCCTGCATTTTTTCTTTCGAAAGATGGCTGATCGAACTTCGTGGGTGTGCACGTGAATGTTCACGGACATTTTGAGGAGCTAAATTTAGCTCACACGGTTGCGGCAGGCTCTCGTGAATTAAAAAAGGAACCTACATCAGACAGTGCATTGGCTCGGCGAGGAAGGAAAACAATGGTCTCATGGGGTTACATCGCTACAAAAAAGCTGCATTTTTCGAAAAAATCGGCATCAAATCATCACCAAAATTTGCGAGACCGGGCTGATGACCTTTGACTTCGCCCTCAAACAGTTATTGTCATACTCCATCTGACTACTGCTTATCCGGATCAAAGGGGCACGCGGTGAAGGGGAAACAGTTCTGAAAGTAAAAAATTCTGATTCGGATTGTCCAAGTTTGCCTGCGCACGATTGCTATGTTTCTTTAAAAAGGACGCCCAGTCTTTGGATGCTGGATGCAGAATGGCGAAGTCTAGCGCGATAAGGTAGTATCCATCCCTTGTTCCGAGGTGCCGAATTGTTGCTGTTCCAGCAAAACTTTGTGTATTTACAAAAGCGACATTTATAATGCAACAACCTAATAGAACTGAGCATGAATAAGCAAGCCGTAAATCTGGACGACTGCGACGAATATGAAAAATAGCCATTCTCGAGGAAGAACCGATACATTTTACAGCCCAGTCGAAAACTAGGCTATTCAATTTGAGATTTAAAGGCTTTATATTGATCATCAAACTGTGCTGACCAAGAGCGATCCCGTCACGGTCGGTCACGTCGAAGTGGCCATATGCAATGAGACACATGTTGTGGTTGAGAGCTTGGGAACTTCCCTCACTTCATGAAAGAGTGCGGACGTTGAATAACGAACTTGCTTCATATTCGCATATTAGGTTGAGCGGAAGTGAACGGCTTTCTTCATTTCACGCATTGATTGATCAACAAACGTTCTCGAACCAACTTTTCTGCAGTAGTGCATAACGTTGCTCGTTGACTCTATGAGCAAATGCAGGCGCATTTGGTTCCGAGCTCAACTCGTACTCATGTCGCATGAGCAATCTTTTTGCTCGCCTTTTGGCCCCAACGTGATGCAAATGCACAAGTGTTGTACACCAAAATGCACGAAAGAGCGTTCTTCCACCGCTTCGTCACGGATGCCAAGCATTAAGCGTATGTCGTGCTGCGCAAGTTGCGGCTTCCCCGCTGCTGATGTTCAGCAACGTCCGCTCCAGCGCTCTTTGTACGCGAGTTATCATCATCGTGGACGTCTTGTTCTTCACCCACGTCTCGGATGCGTAGCAAAGTGCGGGCATTATCTTAGAGTTGAATAGGTTCGCTCGTATCTTCTTGTCCGAGATGAGCTTAGCTGCCTCTTTGAAGCTTCCCACTGCCGCTCATACGCATTTCTTTCGCTTCATGATTTCTGTGCGCAAGTTGTTGTCCATGGAGATGAGTCGACCGAGGTGTGCATCCGCCCATTCGTTCCGCGTGATCATTGTCTTGGTCCGGTACATCCTAAGGCCAATGGCTCTGCCGACTTTGCACAAGCCCTCCAGCATTTGTTCCCAATTAGCTTCAGGCGCTCGATCTTCCTGAAATGCTTACTTCAGGTTATGCTGCTGGCCGTAGTAAACTTATTTGAGGACCTTCTGCTACTGGAATTTTCAGAGATCATCGTCAACAGGAGCATGACGCTCCTAGCGTCCCTACTTTGGATCCCGATTCCCTGCATTGAAAACTTTATAGTCAACGCTGCAGTATGCCTTTGCTGGCATCCTTAGCCCCACACAACAACACTATCACGGGCTGTCCGCACCGCACTTCCTTCGAATTTCAATCCATAGGAGTGAATCTGCTGAAACTGCTGCTTCAACGCCTTCGGTTCAAGCCCTAAAGAAAATTGGAAGCCCAGGTTAGTACGAAAGTCCATAGCAGCTTAAAGGCACGAGGCAGTCTGGAAGGCTCTCACAGGAAGTGTCTCCATTAATAAGATGGGCAAGGGCTACGCTCAGAAGGGTGACGCAATGCTCCACATTCGAGATGGCGCGCCTACAAGGCCTCCTGCGTACTATTTACAGCGAGAGCTCGCTTGCATCTAGTGGGGAAGCAGGCGGACCTCCTGACGGTGCGGACTGACACGCAACCGGGTGCGGAAGATTTTACCTCGGCGATCTAGCATGGCTCACTCTTGACACACTTGGCGATCAGCGCCCATTTATGACCTAATCACTTGCCGCAGATCTATACGCAGCGAGTGATTAGATAGCAGAGAGAGCGTTATCTTGAAGAGGGCACAACGATGGAAGTCGTATCAATGCCGAGATCAAGGGGAAAGGAAAGGGTCCCATTTCCTAGGTTCTGAGTCGTTTCTCATAATTTTTTCTTATCTGTGATACCACTCACCATTCCTAACTTGGTTGGAATGGGTTGCTTATTCATCGCAGCTTTAAAAAGGTGAGTTAATTCACCACCCCAAGCTTCCTCCCTCCAGAAATTCTCTTCCTCTGGTACGTGAATGATTCCCTGTTCTATCTAGCATCTAAACACGCAATTTCCTTGAAAAAAAAAAACGTATAAATGACATGAAATGAAGCTCACATCAACTTTAGGCTTAAAGAAGATTTCATGACGAAGTCGTTGGTGGAAGGAGCATATCTCTGGTGGAAAGGCAGGCGGGGCTCCTAAGGGTGTTGGACGATGAGCGTTACGCAGCAAACAGTATGCATCTGGCGGCCTAGTAGGGCTGTATCGGCCACGCTTGAGGCGCGACACGCCCCCCAACACTGACCTGAGTGACAACAGAAACGTGTTGGATGCCGCTGCAAAAATCGCCTTCATTTTCCCTTCAATTCAAAGGGGCATTCCATTTCACGCGGCCGTATCCTTGAATTTTTCCATGAAGGCGTAATTAACCAAAGCATGCTGTTTGTTGCTAAGATACAGGCTATCGAGATTAAAATACACGAACAAGCTCCTTTTGGCCACTGACCCATCCTAAGGGGAAATCAACGGGCAAAAGGGGGTCCCATTTCTCGGGTTATAAACTGTCCAATCTGTTTTTTTTTTCTTCACTCTTCCACCTTCTACACTCCTCCTATCACTTCCGTCGGACCCTCAGTTTCCCGCGAAATGAGTCTTTAAAAGGATTCCTTATCAAAAACTTGAAACATCGCAGACTGCGCTATTTTACCTTACCAAAAGGCTCTCCCTTAGACCGGTGTCAGAGTTCGCGATTCGCGCAAAACGCAGAAATCTCAAGTTCCCCATTCGAACATTTTAAACATTGAGCATGAAACAAGTATATTAATGAACGGTGGGTATTATCATCACTATCAAGAAGAAATGGCAGCGAGATTGGAGAGCATCCGCAGTATTGATCGGACCTCCTGCGATTTCTGCGATACGTCGCGCGATTTGCATGAATCGCGAGACAGATCGCGGACTCTGACACCAGCCTTACTGAGGAGCGCCCATTTTTTTCTTTTTCGAAATTATTTCGAGGCTAAATTGTAATTGGGAGGGGCATCTCACTGCATTGGGCTCGAAGCATTTGAAACCGGGAGAACATTTGCTTTATTCTAGGCGTCTACAACAAAATCGTACTCATCTACCCTCCCTTTCAAAAAACGAGAAATTCGTTAGTGCAGACATTACGCTAAAATTGACGGCGGCCACGAGAAATAAGCGGGTGACAACGCCACTTTCTCGCTCGTCAAATGTGGTGTAATGTCTGCAACCGACGCTTTCTCGTTTATTTAAGGGAAGGTTAGCTTCCTTGTCAAATAGGGAACCTGATTCATCCACCAGGAGAGCTTCCTCCAGTGCAAAAAAAAAATGGAATTATTGTCACTTTGTTCACATCTAAAAGCTCCTCCAGTGAGCTTCAGCTGCAATCAGCGAGTGCTCGGCTAATCTTCTCCTGAGCGGCTTTCTTCTGATCGGCTTCCGATGGCTACGACAGCCACCGGTCGGTGGACGCCCCACGGCTTACGACGAAGCGCTCGCGTATCGATTCGCGCCATTACGGCCAGCGGCGGTCGCTCATCGACTGCCTCGGCCTGTTGCTCGCTCGCTTAGTGGTGCTCTCCTGCTCCCAAGCTGCACCAGTTGGACCTTTTCCTTCATTCCTCTTCGTTGGAGCTCATATATTTTTTTCCGCAAAAGGCCTTTCATTTCGACAAATTTTTTTTAATAGCTACTCGAAGGCGTATTCGTTATTGATTGGTCTGACGTGTTTGTTTGTAAACTTGGATCTATATCTTGTTGCTTTTCGTTTTCTTCGTCAGTCGGTTACATACTTCTTGGTTTTCCCAATATTTGTTTGTTTCTTTTGTTTGTTGTGCGCTATCGACACATGAGCGTGAAAACGTAGTAGCTAACTTGGGTATTCTTGAACGTTCAGTAAAATTGTAAGTTGGGATTTTTGCTGGAATAACCTCTGGTGAATATTTTCGGAGGTGCATTGTAGTAGGAATCGGTGTTGGTGTCATCGGGAGGGGCATCCTTGTGCATACTGAGCCTAAGGAGGAGGAATTTTAGCGAAAATGGAAATTGTCTAAAGCAACAGTCTCAGAACGAATTCGAGGAGTTAAGCGGTCGGTTACGAAGCTGTAGGTAGGGAGTTGACTGGTAATCAAGGAAAAAACAAATAAAGCCGCCGGCAAGGCCTTTAAATAGGTCCGGAGCCAGTGTGTGAATTCCCTCGCACAAGTCGTCAACCTTTAAACAGGTTTCACCTAGTGGACGAGTTGTCTGAACTAGCTTGCTTCGCCGGCATTTCTTGCTTGCTCGTGCCAGGGATGCGGCTGCAACCGCATTTGCCTTAATACAATTAGAGACGTATGCATCAGTGCAAAAAAGAAATACTTTTTTTTAAATGAAATAAGCAAGTGAAACCAGTGAGAAATACGCGGCATTGAGTTCGAAATGGGGGATACTAATTCAATCGCGCAAGGAACCTCAGCCATTCATGGTTGGCAAATGGGCGTTCCCTAAGATATTTGCGACCCTCTGTCAACGGCGTCTTCCTGACTTCTTTGCGGCTTCCTAAGGTAAGTTTTTTTCGGTTAGGAACCCTTCTCATGGTCTTGGTTAGGGCTAGCGCTTCATTTTCACCCCATACCATAGAATTTTTAGAACCCTGATGAGACTGTTGCTTTGAACATCCCTGCCAGAGTTCCCCTTATCGAGTAACATCAACGACAAAAAGGAATGTCGTATTCCTAATCAGGGCTCCATATAACTCATATACACAAATTTACAGCAAATTTGATGAGAATTAGTTGCGACGCCATTTGACGCGAGCGCCAAAATGGATGTCATATTCGTGATCAGGACCCTCGATAACCCTCATAGGAGAATTCTCAGCGGGAAAATTTTTTCGGCCCATCTCACCAATACTGGGGTTGTAATAGTGCAATAGTGCCTTATTTCCCATTGGTGCAAAACATTTAGTTTTGGTATGACACGATAGAAAACGATCAAGGTAACAGAATCCAAATTTCTCACGCTTTGTCTCCGCTGTCTCTTTATTACACTCTTTAGGAGACATTTATGCCCGCTGTCTTTCCTGATCGCATTCGTCATATGGTGGCTTTACTTCACTTGTCGTATGCGCACAAGAAAATACAATACGCAGTGTAGGTCAGGCTAGGGGAAGAAAATTCCCCAAAAATTTTCCTTGTTCCCAACTAAAATTGCCTGAAGAGGTTGACTACTTTTAATGTTTGTATTTGTGTGAAGGCAACCAAACGGTGAAGGTAAGGGAACTGTGTCATTGAAAACCGAAAATCTGAAGGGATCTTTTTTTCTCCTAGCGTGGGAAGGTATAGGAAACGGTGCAAAATTAGCTCCAAGTAGAAAACTTAAGCGCTTTCCTAAGAATTCTCGTAATGTTAACTTTAGATTTGTGTCAGACCTTGCGATTCTAGTCGCGACGTCAGACACCAATATCAGTTGTGTGCGTTTGATACATTGAGACTCTGCTATACATTTTCACTCTCAATCCCAGGAGTTGAGCCTTTGTTTAATACAATGCTTTGAGCTTCGGCTTTCATATGTCACAATATTAATGGGTTCAAGATGTGCAGTTGCTACCGACTCCGAAAGTTAAAAATAATGTATTGATCGTTGGAATCTACCTTGTACACTATCATGGACATATTCATGAACTCTCCGTAGGTTTTGTGATCTTCATACAGATTTAATCTTTCTTTCCCTGCTTTAATCGCTTTTCGCAACCGATCAATACGAAACCGTAAGAAATAGGTGTTCAAAAAGAGGTAGCGCGAAGAGTAGAGGGCAAGGTGGTTCACTAGGAGAGAAAGCGACTTTTCCGCTTCTCGCGCGCGGAACGTTTTTCGCAGTAGGACCCTAGCTTTACCACTGCACAAGAGTTTCGCGCACGAAAAGCGGGAAAGTCGCTTTCTGTCCTATTGAACCAAATCCTTCGAAATGTGCCGCACCTTTCGTTTTGGGCTACCAATTTCATCACTGTGGTTCCACTTAACATCAGCCCAAATTTTGGGCAAGGTGGATCTTTGTATTAAGGTAAAGCGGCAACCTGTTGGTAATCGGTAGCATAACTGTCCGGAAAGTAATAGGGGCTTGTTCGATTTTCGCCTGGAGCGAAGAGCTTAGCCCATAGCCCTACAATCCTGTGACAATTTTCACAAGGCAAAATGCGGCTAAAACAGCAAGTTCCTAAAAAAAAAACATTTTTACAAAGTGTTCTGGTATATTCCTGATGTCTCCCGATGGTAGCTCAATAGAATAGGGTGGCCAATTAGTGGTGAGGGTTATGTCAATCAAATGCGTGTTGCTGTCCAGATCTGCTCACAGTCTGTAGATTAACTCTTCTGAAAATGTTATGGAGTTTTTTTTTTTTCATCAGATTAGCATAGGTGAACTCTTTGAACACGTGGTGAAAAGCAAGACGAATGATATTTGATTGAGGGAAACTGACCAAAATTTCACCCTCTCCCAAACCCAATAGCTCAGCATTGTCGTGATAATTTATATTTTTGTTACGATAGGATCTGACTTCGTGATACCTTCACCTTAACGGTCCGCAACATAAGCCCAACGATGCGGCAGATTTTCGTTAGCTGAAGGAGAGACTTGTGGTGGATGTGAGTCAAAAAAGTGGAGGTTTCATTTTAAAATTCCGGGTGATCATTGAATTCATCCTCACAAAAGTGATGTTCAAACGCACTAATCAAACGGTAAGCGAGTGGGCTAGATCTATCGAACAAACTGCATAAGGTATGTACCGCCATCAATCCAGTGTGAGAGCTTTTTGGCGGGACAGCTTTCAGGCTTGCGATCATTGGTCACTTTTTCGTTGTTTTTTTCGGTGTTCTTCATGGGATGCCACTGGTAACGTCGAGTATGTTGCATGTTGAACCTGGCTACCATCGCTATCGACTTATTGAGAAGCTCCTTTTTATGAGCGTGCAGAAGCAAAGATGTGCGCACACTGGTCCTTAACGCTGGTCCGAGTCATGCTTAGTGCGGTTCTAACTTGATACTGCTTACGCCCATATTGCCACGGTGATGAGCGACAGTTTGTAGCTGCGCCTAAGCGTTGTCGATAATTTGCGAGTGCTAGCACTGGGCCTCGTTTCCAAGGCATTGCACAGTTCCGTTTCCAGCGGTTGAGCATCCAGAACGAGGTTAACCTCTGGGGAAATCTCTTTCAAAGAAGCGCTGGTTTTAAGTGGGTACGAGCGGGTGGGTGTGTCAGCGACAGTGTTCGAAAGTGGCGGGACTATACATTCCACTACGGGAGTCTAGACCCGATCCTTTTGAACACTGTTTAGTTGCTGGTACATATTAGGTTGGTGCAAAAGTCTTGAGACACTTGGATGCATGTTTCGAAATCATTTACAATTTTATTCAAACTCTAACTCAATAAATTATATAATCACCATCATTATCTATGATATTCACCCAACGAGCAGGCGAGTCGGCCATTCCCTTCTCTCAGAAAGAAGAGGGCTGTGAGCCGAAGAAGTCAGCCACAGCATTTTCGAGGTCTCCGAAAGTGGCGAACTTCTTTTTGACCAGGAATTGCTTGAGGTGCCGAAAAAGATGATAGTCAGAAGGGGCGAGGCTAGGGGAATAGGGAGGGTGGGGGAGCGCATTCCAGCCGATCCCCTGTAGCCAGGACTATGTGATCTTCGCTACGTGAGGTCGGGCGTTATCATGCAGAAGGTGGACGGAAACCCTTCTCGGTCGCTCTCCTTTGATCGCATGGGCAAGTTTCTGGAGCTGGCGACTGTAAATGGTAGCCGTGACTATTTGGATTTGAGGGAGCAACCGTGGTATAGCATTCCTCTCGAGTCTCAGAAGCAGCACAGCAAAACCTTCCTTGACTGCTGTCCTGGGTGGACCCGCTCCATTCGGGAGTCAGACAGCCATCCTCTTGTTGTTTTCGTAGAAGATCCAGCTCTCATCCGCGGTCACTAGATCCTGCAGAAACCTCTTCGATTGGAAGTGAGGGGGAGCGACGGGGCGATTGAGACAGGGTGTGACCCAGATCATCGGTAAGTTGGTGCGGAATCTATCGAAAAAAAACTCCCGTAACCGTGCTCGTGAAGGTGTCGAACTACGTTGCTATGATCGCACTCGATAAGCTCCGCCAATTCACTGCTCGTAGCCTCCGGCTTCTTCATCACTTCGCTGAGAAGTCGATCATCTTCGATGACAACTAGCCGGCTGGGGGCGAGGATCGTCGTCGAGCATCGTATCTCCAGACTGAAAGCGAGCGAATAAACGGCTAACCGTCGCATGGCTGACGAGCTTTTCTCCGAGGGCAGAGTTGATACTGGAGGCAGCTGAACGGGCACTGGAACCGCGGCGCCATTCGTGGAAGACGATTGCCTAAAGTTGACTTCTTAACAATTGCGACATGGTTTATGTAAGAAGGGCTCGGGGACTTTCTTGAATACTGCTAGCGGTAACACTGAGATTGTTCTACAAAACAGTGAAGTCATGACGGTGGCAAAGGTTCTTGTAGAGGCACGACGATCCATGTAAATTTGTGTCTCAAGACTTTTACACCAACCTAATATTTCGAACCGCTGGAGCATCGTTCGAACCGCTTGTGCAGCGTTCGTACCCAGCGATTCGCTGGATACGCAAAGTCTTACATCGGCCTAATAGGGGTTGTTCGAGGAGTCTAAGTTCCGATACAGTGGCTCATAATCTGAACGTTGACGATATCGATAAGATAATGTAACAGACTAATCCATTGGAGTCATCCGTGCTGCTTAATTGAACTTCTTCTATGAATATCCCCTGCATGATTCAGTTCCAATTTTTCTCGACTACTAAACTTGTCTATCTGCTGCCTTACACGCCGTTGACTTTGCAACTGTCTTTTTATTCTGGTGTTTGGTTTTCTGTTTTCTTTCAACATCGGTGATCTCCGAGGTGCTGTTTGTCTCCGTTCTGATTTGAATCCTCGATTTAATGAGCAGTGCTGTACGTCTTTTCTATTCCCATACCCCAGTTGCGTACTCTACAAGACCAACCAGCGTTTTTTGAGAATTATCCCTTCAAAAATTAGCAGTTTTCAGGGTCCATCAACTGCTTACGGTATCTGCTGAGTTTCCACTGAGTTAGCGTCGATCGAAATCTCTTCCTTATCAAAACATGGTAAGTGTGGCCTTCCATAACTGACTGATAACCATCAAAAACCATGCTCCATCTGTCGTTCAATAGTTTTATCACTTTCTGTTTGAGGCTTCCACCACATGGGGTCCAGTAATTCCACTCAATGTTTTTCATTATCTTGCATTGGTTTTCGCGGCTGGATCGGAAATTGCATTGGGTGGGAGGGCCCCTGGGTATTTCCCTTTGCGAGCGCATAGTTGTGCACAGTCAACACATTCCTTTCAGATATTTTTTTTTTCTGTTGAACCAACTTTCACTGAAAATTATTGCAGGGTGCAGAAAGTTCATTACCGATGGAAATGTGCAGCAACTGTGAGTGATAGGTTTATTTCCAATTTATAATTCTTTTTACCGTGTTTCTCCTTTGTTGTATCACCCCACTTCCCGAAACACAAACTTTTCTACTTCAACCCTCTGGTTTGCGCTTAACGCCTGTAGTTTGGCACCTGTCTTTATTGCCAGTGATGTGTGCCAACGTGAAACCAACGTTCAATTGTACTAACGCTCACGCTTCCTGGGCCCCATACTTAGTTGGTATTCCAGCTGTCTTTGCTGCACTACGTCCAAGTTTGAACTCGTGGAAGTGAACTATCTTGAACTGTAGCTTCGACATCTTTACTTTGGGCCTGAGAATCTATTCATAAATTCGTGTCAAAATGTGTATGTGTTAATTCGTGCCAATGATACCAAAGGAACGGTTATCAAGATTTAGAAATAGAAATATAGATAGAAAAAATAAACGATTCATTTACAGTCGATGCATACGAGCTTCGAAGGCTTGCGCGTCGTTTCAAGAAACTTGACATCGACGGCTCCGGATCTTTGTCAGTAGAGGTAGTCGGTTTCTTTGTTTCTGATTGATGCGCTCAGATTTCTTTTTTTATCCATTTTACATTCGTGAAAAGGCAATAGTCGCCATCAGTCACATAATGTAGCTTCATCGATCACCAATTTTAGTATTAATATTCTTTGGGCAAGATTCTTGAAGGCACAATATTTAATTAATTATTTGTACCACAAGGTGCGTCAGCTGCAAAGTTGGGCTCGACTCATGATTTCGTTTATGCGATTGCAACCAAATCGCATTTACGTTCGATCAATAAATCAGGATCAATTCAGGAGTTCATGTCCCTACCTGAATTGCAACAGAACCCACTTGTTCAAAGAGTTATTGATATATTCGATGAAGACGGGAATGGAGAGGTGGATTTTCGAGGTAGGTATGTTGAGATGTAGTAATTACAAAGTTTCACGTAATCTTGTTGTAAACTCTCGTGCTGCTTTTTTGTGAAGTGTTTTTTGAGGTTCCACCCGCATTGTCTCTTAATTGAATAAAGCATAAGGTCAGGGGAACATCATGTCGAGAAGGGTGTTGTCGAATCGGATAATCTTATTTTTTGAGAACAAATCGATAAGAAGGTCGAGGGACTACTTAAACTCGGTCATTTAAGCCGACTCAACTCTATGTTCTCTGCTGCGCTCTCTCGCCTTATCAATGGCTAATGACCATCGTGGTCTCAC
>KZ347145.1:0-15159 GCA_002352805.1 Teladorsagia circumcincta | reverse complement strand
TTCTTTTCTCTTACTGTTCTAAGATAAATTTGAGAACCTTGTAGTAGATTTCGCGGTTGTTCGACTGTTTTTTTATGGTAAATGCCCTCAATACTACCTTTAATTGGGAGTTAAGGGTACTTTGCTACCGCCCTTGATGAAAACGTTGGGGACCTGGCTCCGCAGCTTGTCTTGGTTCAACCTGATAGGATCCTTTTATCTCGGATGAACTCTCCTTCCTCGCGGTTTTTTTTTAATTCTTGAGCTAATCATCTTGACGATTGCAGGCTGGCGCTACACAGGTAAGCACGTTTTCATCATACACAACGATTCGATAAGGCGCTTTTTACCGTTGAAAAATCGCTGCTGGAAGAGGAAAGGATAGTACTCCCGAAAAGCGCCAACACTATGAACTGATGTTCAGTACAGTGAGCCCATAATTCCCTATCCTTGTGATTGAGTGTCAGGTAGTAACCTAACCTATTGAGTGATCGTGATGAAAACATCGATGCCGTGGGCAAGACCAAGCCCAGAAATCCATCCCTGAACCATGCGTGCGGTAACGTCCCACATACCATGTTACCCCTGCCCTTTTTGTGTACCTACTTCAAAAACCTCTCCTAAAGGCGGATTTTACGATGAAAGATAGCTTATTGGAAATAAGGGAAGAGGTGGTTGGTGAAGCAAGAATGAAAAAGAAGCTATGTGAAACGGTGCGGAAGCCGAGTAATATATTATATTATAGTAACCCATCTCTTCCTTGCCCGGGGACTCTATCTTTGTGCCATCTTCACCGCTAACGCTCTCTCTGCCATCTAATCACTCAACGCGTACAGACCTGTGAAAAGTGGTAGATAGTCGGTGGGCGTTCCGGGCTGACTGTGCCAAAGGGAACACCATGCTAGATCGTTGGATGCATAACCATCGATGCGAATAACGGTTGGTCCGCCTGCTTCTCCACCAGGGGCCGGATTCAATCCTCCCCGAAGGATTGAGTGACGGTTTGATTTTCTCTGTCTTCCCAGCTGGGATTGTCTTGATAGAGGGCCTACATTTAATGTATGTATGTAGGTCAAAGTAAACATGTACTGAAAATGAAGAAACTATATCGCTGCAAATAAATAAATTAGAAGAGATTTCATCCCCCAACAACCTGGGGGAGGACTGCATCCGGCTCCAGGTAGGTTTCCTCATCTTCGATCTTCGTTCCTATCGAGAAATCCTCGTTTAAGGAATAAAGTATGTTGAAATTTACAAAAAGTTGAGCAGTCTGACTTCATATTTTGACCAAAGAAGTTCCGGTGGTCCCGAGAGAAATTATTCCTTGTGTTCTCCATCGCACAATAGCAACAGATTGCCTGCTGCGAGCTCCAAAAGCATGGCTAAGAACTTTACTTCTAGGGTAGTTGATGTATGACTGTGATGGGACAATCACATCAACGAACTATGTGATCCCGGTTTCCATGGAAAACCGAAGAACTACCGCAAATACCTTCGCAACATCTGGAATCTTCAGTTTGCGTGGTGACTGAAAAGTTTATCGCTATAGTAATTAGTTCGGTTGGGGACGAACCTCTGAGGTACCCCTTTGACGCAACAACCCCCGACGATTTGGTGGGTGAAAGCGGTCGATAACGGAATGTGAATATCGAGTCGACCGGAAACAGAAGGAAGCAAAGAAAAGCGTCTATGAAACCCTTAGGTTAACCAAGGACTCTGTTCCCCCTGAACTAAAGGAGGGGCGTGGCCGGACGAGCTGCGCGGACTTGCTTGTCAAGATCCATAGTTGCTGAAGACCTGCAACTGATTTCCTTTGTTTAAAAAACCCTATATAGCTTTTTACAGGATTTCTAAACTGCTTAGGAAAATGGGCGAACGTTTGGTTAAGAAACAGGCAGAATTCCAGAGCAGGCGAGGACATCAAAGTGAGGCATATTAAAGGACCGAGTTTAAGGTTGAGTTTGGTCCAACAACAATAGCGCAAAGACACGCAGCCATTAACGCGCTCTCCACAGCTAGCATGGGCGTGTCGACTTAAAGAAGGACGAACCAAAATTGGCACCCAGCCATCTCCTCTTAGCGGCTTGCCATAGAAAGTTTTGCTTCAGCGACAATTCATACGTTCTCAACTAGGGCTCACACATTTTTTCACTCCGAGATGTGTGAATCTATCTGCATTATTTCAAGGCCACTCTTGGTAGAGCCCCAGACATATATGTACGTGAAGACACCCACGACGAATTATTCCTCCGAGCCCTTCGAAGCTTTTCACCAAAACCGTAGGTATTTTCAAATGTAGTCCTTCAGTGTTGTTTCTCATGGAACAAAAAATTGTGGTCCACAGTGGGATTCGAACTGATGACTTGTCCCTTAGATTCAGACTTTTTCCGAATTTCACTAGTGCGTTAACCCGGTACTGAGTCGCCCATTTACAGCATCAACATGATATAACCCCGTGGATACATCTTGAAATGTTAATATTTGAATGACAACTGGAAAAGCAAAAAGGACCGCAGTAAGAAAAGCGTCAAATGCTCTTGCGGAAGCAAAGCTGCTGCTATGGAAGACCAAAAACACCAACCAAGGATACATCAATAAATTTCCCATGACGTGCTGTCACAATGTAAATGCAAATAACTAAGAGACCAGGATATGTTGGGTGAAACTTCTGCACGAATTTCCTCAAGAATTTGAAAGCTCGCAGAAGTTTGAAAACTGCAAAACTACTTCGCGCGAGCCCTTTCTCTTCGAGTTCCTGTTTTCAGTTCTTGTTTATGACGACCGCTACGAGAAATATTAATTACGTCCTTTAAAGTCGTCTCGGCGACCGCGAAAACACCAATTAAGTTAGGCATTGTGAACGCATCACTGTCTGCATCTCGTCCAGTTTTGTGCGTGTGTGAGCCTATTCATCCATTTAGTACGTGGTTCACCTGTATCTTTCGTGTACCAGGCGCTATCGCAAGGTACGGAGGCCCCAAGGATCAAGTCAGGGAGGGGGCAGAAACTTCGGGTTACATGAAGTTTGCCCGCGTATCCTGATCTCTTCCGCTCCGTCTGTGGCTTAGTTCAGTTCTTAACGGAAAAAAGGCGCTGACGTGGCTTTGAATGCGTTGCCACTCAATGCCCTCGTATTGTACAGCACCCGTAAGCGATTCCTATTAAGATCAACACCGAGGCAGTTGGGGTGTTGAGCAGCAGCTAGTCAGGGTAAAGATTTCGAAACTCAGAAGACATTCACTAGAAGTGCAAATCATTCAGAAAAACCCGCTTTCAAGGGTTCACAGGTAACGGATTCAGCGCCACTTGAAAGCGAGAAAGGCGAGCACGGTCACAAGGGTTGATGATGAAGTATGCAATGCAGATGTTCTTATGAGTAAACTTAAAATTTGTCGAAGTAACAACAGGTCAAGGGCGGCGGTGGTAAGTGGGCCACATATTAGGAGCATGCTGGATTATTTAGCCACCAGATTCGAACCTAGCTGAACCATCTACGTAGCATCTAAACTGACCGCAGTGGTGAGGGCATCTGTGATCCTCCTCTACTTTTAATCGATGCCTACTTCACAAGCGGGCCTTTTCTTCTGAAGGGGGCTTCCGCATTTGTGAAGACTGTGTCAAACATCTCACGCTGCATGGTCCTTTGACAATGCATCGGAATGTCAGTGAATGTGGAATGACAGCATAGCAGCCTTCTCATACCCATTTCGACTAAAGGCTGAACTGAATGCCCAGTTTATCCGTTATGATGGTAATACTTGAACGGCACCATCATCGACTGATCAAGGAAAGAGGATTTTTCAGATGAAACCGCGCTTTTTTCGAAACGGTTATTTGCTTATTGTAGAGACGCGTAAGGAACACAAAACCATGTTTCAATCCCGCTCAACGGTTTTAGCAGTACCGAAAAAGCTTGAGGAGCTGCTAATGGTTCAATACCCCGTGACGATTGAATTTTGCATTTGGGTTGGCGCCTACGAGTTTGTGCCAAGTCGCGCTAAATATCAAAATCAGATGTCATTTTCAGGACCGTAGTGATGGAAACAAAGGGCCGCCATCCTTGCCTGCAAAATTTAGTCGTCGCGGGGGTACGAACCAGCTGAGAGCTCGTCCATCACTTTCAGTACTACTAAAATCGTTTAGCAGAGCGAAACATGATTTTGCGTTCCTCACATCCGTCATTACAATACGCAGTAAACCGTTTCCAAAGAGCGCGGCTTGCCCTGAAAGACCACCCCCCCCCCTCGTTAGCATTTTATACGTGGCGACTTGGCAGGTCATTGGCCAAATCTGCTCCTTCCTATTCGCCTTGCCAACTGCTTGTAATTATTGAGCGAATGCCACCCGAAGACCCACAAACCGTCGTATATTGTTTGGAAGGAATCCGAATGTATTATTTGCACGAGGGGGTCATTACCCGTCCACGTTTGAAATGAATTTTACCAGAGTTTGTTTGATTCAAACCGAATGATCTCACTGGAAATTGAAGAGCACGTTTCACTCTATTAGAAGATATGAAACCTTCCACAGCGACGATATTTAAAAATTTTGCCACGGTAACATGGTGCCAGTTCGAGTTCAGAGGTCCTCGATAGATCGTGGACCATTACCGTTACTTGGAGTGCTGATCGGAAGGGGGTCTTACAGGTCACAGTAAGTTACCTATAAATCAGCCGATCAATTGAAGATGTCATGAAGCGGCTTTAGGCTAAAGCAATGACGGTGGCCTTCTGAAGGCAGTAGAGGACAGCCTGCTTCTGCTTATAAGACGTGAGAGGATGAACGACGAAACATTCAATGAATATTCTGCTGTTGAACTTAATCAAGGCTGCACACTGCGACGAAAATTTGTTGATGTGCGCCACGAGCGAATGACTTTTTTTGGCCCTCTCCCCCACCCCCTCTTGTACTTCAGCACTTCGATAAGTAAGGCTGGGTCTGCTCCACTGCTATTATTTGCCTTTTGAAATTAAGTCGCCACCTGTGAACTCTGGAGCCGCCTACGGTAACAAAGTTAAGAAGTCATCTCGAAAGCGACTGCGTAGGCTTCTACAGCATTCAAGAGATATTTTTCGTTCGAATTCGTCAAGCACCCACGAACGTGCTTGAAGATTTCAGCCAAGTGACTCAACAGAGAAACCGAACTAGAAAATCGAGATGTTTTGGAAAATAAGAACTCTATTCTGGCTCGAATACGCTTTCTCAAATGATTGCACAAGCATCAGTGGACTTCTATGCAAGTCGTTGTGCGAAAGCGAGTATAAGAGATATTCACAGCGGAATTCAACATGAGGTATGAGTGATGATATGGCTGATCGCTGACTAAATCTCTTCTCGAGGAAATCTGTAGCGGTGAAGCGAGCCGGCAGACGTGGTAGCCAACGACGAGAAATGACCTCAGAGGCGAGCAACTATTGATCGGCCTGTTAAGGGTCTTCCGTTTCCGAAATCTGACCTCAGGCCCAGCGCTGAGCCTGTCACTAGCTAATGCCTTTTGAGAGTCGTGCTGTCCTTCGTTTACTGAGGTAGCCTCCAAATTTGTTGTGCTGGACGCAGCTCTAATGGAGAACATATGTGTGAAGTGATGTGGATTTATGAATAAAAAATATGTGAAGTAAGCATGTAGTAAATAAAAGGATCTCTACTAATGTCCATGTTCTGTTTGTCTCCGTGCCTTGGAATTTTTACGAGCGTCGCACCAAGTGTGGGACACTGTTTCTAGCATGCGATATGAGGAATAAAAGGATAAGGATAAAGCGTTTGCCGTTGATCAATCCCGTTTTGGGATGCGGCACGCGTTCTACTTCCATTTGTACATCCGCAGTGGCGTTTGAACGCAATGTGGCCTATACAATGACTTGCGGGGTCCAGCCGATGTACAAGTCAGTGTTTTTATCCTCCCAGACCAGTCTGGTACCAATTAACCGATCCTAGAGGGAGGGGAGGCTTGGTTGGCCCGGGCGACTCACGATCCAGGATTTGATCTCCGGACCGCTCGCGTGGTACGCGTGCCACTTGCCACTACACATGCCACCACAGCATGCGATATGAGGGATAAGACCTGAGAATAGGTGTTCAGTGATAGGAAACGATAACACCTGATGCAAAATGGTAAAGGAAGCTGGACTGTAAGGGTCACTGGATTCCTCATGATTTCAGACGATTCAGCATTGTGACCATTTCTGTGACTCTAATCGTGACGGTGAAGCCGCTATGATGGTAAAGCTGTAAAGGATTCTAAATGAACAGAGGCACTTATAGCGGTGGTACCGATTTACGACTACGCTATGTCACTACACCAATCCTGGAAGTCTAAGGTTTGGATAGCGATTTCTTATTAATATCTAGCGCAACTGTTTCATCTAGTTTGAAATTCAAACTAGATGAAACCGTTGGCGAGAAGCAGCCGCAGAACATGAGCCCCTTGACATCACAAAACAAGGCTGAGGGGTTAAAGGAAGCGATTACGATGAAGGGGGAGCGCATTGGGAAGCGTAAGCGCTACACGAAGCAGTAGCCGGCTGTCAAAGTAGCGTGATGTAGCGCTTTCACGACAAAAGGTGCGCTGGTTGCTGGGCAGTACTTGAAAATTGCCACGCCCCCTAGGCGTTCCACCTACTACCTTAGGGTGATTTGGCCGAGTTTGTTGCCAGCAGCGGGACAACTGGAGTATTGTGACCGGAGCAAGGAGTGGCTCCTTACCACCTAAGACGTTAAGACGAGAATTAGCCCGACCCACAGCTACAGACGAAGCTAACTCCGACTGGATCTGCCATTTCCAAGCTCCAAATTCCGTAAAGGTGGAAGAAAGACAATAAGTTCTGCAGCGTATATGAATCTTTCTGAATGGAGATCGAATGGTGTAGAACATGAGAGTTTGAAGAAAAATCTGCGTTCGATAAAAAATACCACTACTTATGGAACAAGCTATATTAGATTCGTCTTTCTGGCCTAGCAGAGAACACAGTGCGCACGATCCCATGATGGAACGCGCATTATGTTAGGACTCCGGGCTTTTTCTTTTCCATACTGCCGAATGGGATAAACACTTTAGCCGAAAACTTAATGGGCTATCTGATGTCGCCTGAACTACCGTACTTGGCTCGGAATGACTAGCGAATTCCCTTCGTGTGGGACTCACAAAAATTAGAACATCTCAAATCTTCCGTTGAAGGAACCAATACTTTCAAATATGGAAACAATTCAGTTTTTCGATGATAACGTCATATCTTCTGGAAAAAACATCCAATTAGCTTTGCCTATCACCCACTTATTGCTGCTCAGGCATACTGTAGGAAAAAATTAATCGAGTATAATAAATAACGTCATCTGGGAGTGATAGCTGATGAATACAGAACACAAAATACAGAAAAAAGGACGAGTCTAAGGGGACGAGTAGGTGTGTGATAAGCGACAACCTTGCACTAATACTGTTGTCTTGCAAGGATTCATCAGTCATATCCAAATGTTAACGTCAGGCTCAAAGTTCGGGTGTGCAACGTTTTTCACACCCCCTTTCATCACTCACCACGCGTGACCTGCCAAATTTGCTGGCGTGCGGTGTTCGCAAACAGCAGTGAAAAGCTTATCCTTTAGCCAAGAATAATTGATCGACGTCGCTACTAGGAGGATGAGGACGGAGTTTCCGTTCAGATATGACACCACTTTTTGAATTCATCTCTTTTTGCAAATTGGCCGGAAATACGCCAAATGCTTTTACACAATTCAGACGGAAGTTGCGTAGACTTTCTTTTAGTCTGTGGGATAGACCTTCAGAGGGCAATCACAGATGTGGCATTCCCGTGCACGGAAATCACCCGACAAGAGCGTAAGGGCCTTAGGGCCTTGCAAAGTTGCTGCAGCTGTAATTTTTTTCTTCTGTTGTCAGGCTGTTTCTGCCTACTCTCGCCTGTTGCGCTCTCTCGTCTCACACTCTCCCCACCGCGTTTGGTCTCTCATTCCTTAGAACAGCCCGCTACAAAGGTAAGAATGTCTTTCATCTAAGCGTTTTCGACCGATTCTTTCCTTTTTTCTTTACTTTCGGCCCATTTCGCACCAATACATACGCAGCAAGAAGTCGTGAGCAAAAACCACACCAGTTTGATCTTGGGGATGCCTTTAAAATCGACGAAATTAGACCTTACACTGGATGGGACTGACCTTAGGAATGAACCCGTCTAAGCATCACGTTAGTGAGAATACTTCCATGATTTTGGATGAGAATTGTTGAGCTATCACATCGACGTCAAAGAAGGCATCTGTCACACTGCAGGACTGCTGCAGACGTAAATTGAAACTCGGTGAAAATTGAACGTTCAGCTCATTTTCTTCCGATACGATGTCCGCCCTTGAGGGGAATGCGACAATAGCTCCTCACATAAAAAAGGGTCTCCTGGTAGTTTCGAAGCAGAACTTTCATCACTTTCTACTCTGCAGGAACGAGTTCCTTGCCTAAGAGCAGTGTTAGGAGCAGTGGAAAAAGCCCCGCGTGGCAGTATAAGCTATTCAGAATAGCTGGCGACCAGTACGAGGGGAACCGAACCGTCGACACCTTCAATCATCACCACAACTGCGCTAGCTGTGAAATGCAGCGCAGAGGGGATCATGTAGCCCTTTTCGCAACTCTTAACTACAAATGAGTGAACTGTTGTTGTGACCAGCTAATTTTGGAATTCTTCCATAGGAACCATTTCCAAGTCTCCTCCTCGACGGCCTCTACCTATTCCCACTTCTTTTCCAATTTTGAGCCAGACATTGGCTAGCGACTAACAATGTTGGGATAAGCTTACTATGGCGCAAGAGCTGATAAAGACGAGACTGTGGGGGGTAGAGGGGAGCGGGTGGTGAGGTGACTTTTAGATTGTGACCCTAGTCGAGCCTCGGTTTTATCGCATCAGGTTTGTCGTCCGTCACGTGAATTGAATTGGACTGGGGAGTGTATGTTAACTACCAACAATGTACAGTAAATTTCCGAGTATTGCTCTGGATCAGTATCAAAACATTGACATTTTGAAGCGTCCCTCCAATAATGCCGCAATTCAATAAAATATAGCGCACTCCCAGATACGCGGTCATACTGTATCATTGCCTTTTTATGTGGAATAAAATAAAATAACGCGAAACATACATATCTTGCAAACAACAAAAAGTGAGTGCACCCATATCCGATTACGATGATTTCTTAGAGTTCACATAGTAGAAAATATGTCATATTAGCGGATTGTTGGAAGCGTTGCCGTGTCAACGAATGTAGAAATCGCAAGCAGAAGTTCTGAATGACGCAATTAAGGAGGTGAGTCTGATTCCGTCATTTACGGTTACATCAAAGATCAGGATAGAAGGTTGCAAAAGTTGCGCGATTTGGAGGGATTTAAAGGAGGATTTCATGATAAGAACGAAGTGGAGGAAGGCGATGTGAAGGTGTTAACATGAGCCAATATATAATCGTAGGCCCAAGCCTAAGCCCAACCTCAGGCTTGGATGAATGTGCAGCTCTAGGGACGTGACTTGTGCAAGAGAGCTGCAGTCTCCCTCATGCGGCCGCAGTCCCAATAAAAATGAAAATTCGGGTCTCGTTGAAGGACCTACGCACTTCCCCTAGTAGACAATGAAAAACGGGAATCTTCGCTTCAAGGGCTGAGGTGAAACTAGGGGTGAAGGCCTATGCGAGTCCTACACGTGCGTTATTTGGTAATCTCGGGTCGTCTTTTCTCGCACTAGATCGCTTGTTGTAAAATAGTGCAGGATAACATGGAATAATGAGCACATACAGGGGGAGAGAGTTACTCTCCCCCGAAACTATAACGGATTTAATTACACTTTCTCAAATCAGAACCGAATGATTCCAACTGGAAGTTGAACTTGGAACATTCCAGTATATCAAAAGACTTCAAAACACCCTTCCTTTCACTCCGACGGCATAACTTAATTTTGTTTCTGAATCATGGTGCACGGTACAAGGCACCACAACAACGTGGACCGAAAATCAGAATTGGAATCGCATCATGGCTTTGAAACCTAGGCTTATCCTGCAACTGGACGTCCAGCACGGATTCGTGGGAGAAGCTCAAGGATGTCGCCCACGAATCTTGACGACCTTATCAGAAACGCTGGTCAAAATCGGTCTTGCACAGTCACAGCTATTGCCTCTAGGAGGCTGTTCATCAGTCATTCGATTGAATAAGTCATGGAGCAGCTTCAGGCTGAAGCGATTATTGTAGACTTCGTTGAGTTGACGGTGATGATAGACCGACCACGGCGAATGGACATAAACTATTTGCGAACTAAAACTCAAATGTCCTAGAAGTTATTTTACCTGAGTTATGTGAGTCCCCATGGGTGCTCTTGGAAGCCAACCATTACCCTGAATCCAGCATGATACAATAGTGACTCTCAAAGACATGCACAAGTCACGTCCGGAGGTCGTGCGTCGCCCGTGCCAACCAAGCCTTCCATCCCTCCGGGATCGGGTAATTCGTATCAGACTTGTTTCGGAGGGTAAAAACACTGACTTGTACATCATTCGAATGCCGCTACGAATGAAACTCGAGCCAGTTGGCACTTCCAAAAAACGATCTGTTGGCACCGAAAGCTTCTTCCGTCGCTCAACCAAGTAAAGTTAAGCCAAATTCACAACACAGCGGAAGTGGGGTGCTAACAAGCGGCACCACAACAACGTGGACCGAAAATCAGAATTGGAATCGCATCATGGCTTTGAAACCTAGGCTTATCCTGCAACTGATCGTCCAGCACGGATCCGTGGTAGACACCTCTTCGATAATCGACATCATAGTCTTTAAGTGGAATTGATCCAATTCAAATTGAGTTTTCAACGGTGGCGGAAAAGGGCATCACCCTCAATTCGTAATCAAGCAAGACATCTCTACTGCAAAATGGTAAAAGAAAACACGCGGCCTAAATGGGTCTCGTTACTCACTCCATTCTCCTTCTCCATTGCAAGTTGCGTTGAAGTTTTCAAAAGGGTGTGCACTTGATTTGAACTCCAAGTCAATTTTGAAGTACAACTAACTGGGAATGACAATAATTAATCTCTTGGGGATGTGCAGTGCGGGATGCGAACTCGCCTTAAATCGGCATAGTGGAATCGCTCAGTTGATTTCAGGACATGGAAAACAGGGATGTGTTATCGTTCCACTTGGTGTTTTTTCTCCCGCTCAACTCGGCAAATAAAGTATGTGATCGGGAAAAATGGAAGGGCCATGTCTCGCCGGAGTCACTGATCACTGATTTATAATGAAGATTGGAGACTCCAAACGCGCATCTCTCAGTGCTCGGGCTAGCTTATGAGCCCGTTGCCGTTGTAAAAAAAAAGGTTTTGCATCATTATAGGAAGGTGAATGAATACGCATTTATTTGAATTTCATGAAACGTTAAGTTGCTGAATGCTAGTAAGAAGGAGGGACGAGGACAAGAGGTACAAAACCGAAAACGTGAGTCATAAAGTGTGCTGTTAAATGGAAATGAATCAGATCTTCTCTGGCTACCGTACGTACGATTTCGAGAACAAATAGCGAATATTCCATCCGAAATGAGGTCTTTAATGCAGTGCAATGGCCCCCTGTGGTCACCAGGGCTAATAACAAAATGAAGTGCTATCGAGAGGCTGGCCGCATTCGTGATAGCCATTGAAAAACACTCGATGGAAAAGCGACAAATTCGTTCGGCAGGAAATTCCGCGTCTGGGATCATCAACAACTTAATGGAGCTGCGTATTGCCGGAGCTTTTATTGAAATTTGTTGGATGTTCGGGACGAATTTTGTTTCGAAAAAAAAACAGTTTTATCAACATAAATCAAAATAGAAACTGACAATATACAATGAGTAAAAACAGCTACGTGCTCAGAAAAAAAGAAATAAAGTAATAAGAGGAAAGAAGAAGAAAGAAGAAAAGGAAAAAGAAGAAAAAAAAGAAGGGAAAAGGAAGAAGAAGAAGAAAAGAAATAAATAAAATAAAATAAGATATGTGGTTGTAAAAATTGAAGCATTTTCAGAACGGGAAAGGGTTCGCTTATGAGCTATAGGAAGTGGATGACAAGCGGAGAGGGAGGCAAAGACGAGCCTCTGAAAAAAATGGGGAAATCCTACCTTCCACTTTCACGCTTTCCACTTCTTCGGCCAAAATCATCAAAAAACGCCAAAACGACACCCTTCAACTTTCTCTAATACGGCACCCCTTCCCCATACTCCCAAATACTCAGCCTTGCTCAAACCCAGACGCAACCCTCCTTCGCCCATAAAAAATGCTACCGCATCGTTCCACTTACACATTAGAGCACAATCTTGACAAAATGCTTTCTGGACCTCCAGTCAACATTTGCAAAATCACAAGAGGAGTGAAACACAAATTGAGCCGTTTCTGTTAGTTGTTGCAAGTGGTCAAGTGATGTAGCGCCTAGTTTCGTACATGATAGTGAATGGGTTCGATCCACGCCAAATCAAGCTATGCTCTGTTTCTTCCTAAAGGCATGCAGCAGCCGATGTAGTTCTTGCCCACGAATGCGAACGCCTTGGTCCGAAATAAATCGGAAGCAAAGAAGGGAGGAAAAGAATCTCTCGAAAACGCCTAAAGTAAGAGCTTGCTCACCTTCGCTCTGCCAAAGCAATGAGAGACTGTGCACAGAGAGGAGAGTGAGATGAGAGAGCACAACAGATGAGAGGGCGACAGACAACAGACTGCCGCGAACGAAGAAAACTGAAGCAGTTGAAGATTCCTCACAAAGCCCTAGCGCCCTTGCCGAATGGTTTTCACGTACGGGAATGCCACATCCTTCAGGGGTTCATTTTACAGACCGAAAGAAATCGTTTCGATTCCCGACTTCTGCCTGAGTTTTGCCTCCAACCAGCATGAGTAAAGTAAAAAATAGGAGCGCGACCCCCCACCGCCTTCATCGTTCAAGCTAAAAGGAAATCCCGAAGAGACCTTGACCTCGAGAAGCTGCAAGCTAAGTATATGGCTGCTGCAAACCGATCTTTTCGAGGTATTGCACGCGGCTTCGTAATGGATCGGATTCTCCACTGAAGGCTTTTTTCGTGAAACAGGTTTCCCAATTTCCGACGAAGCAGACCTCGTTCAGCCGAGCAAAGAGTTTAAAGCTATTTCCAGAGTAAACATGAACGCTCTCCGAGATCCATAAAACATCCATATAGGTGCTTCGGCTCACCCCTTCAACGGTTTCAAAAACATGTTAGAATGTCTCTGATGAAAACCCATCTCAATCTGAAAGTTTGAAAGAAACCCTTCTAGACTTTAGAGACTTGAAAGTCATTTGAATGCGTGCCTAGTCACCTTGTAGGGGCGAGCCAATCCCCTCATTCTGTGTAACTCCATTGTATTCATTGTCGAGTAACAAGTTGCGGACCTCAGTGGATGCAAAACTGTGAAGGTTGGCTTGCTCTGACTCTGACAGTGGACAGCTGGCGTTTCGCCAATTCATAGAAATACTTCCTTAAGCAACAATTTGACGATCACACATGACGGTTCATTGCGATCATTTTGTTAACACTATGACGCTGGTGTTTTCATCTAGCGAAAACTTCCGTGAAATTCCCTGGTGTGTTCCTTGATTAGTAAACGATAACGTTATAACGAGGTCTGAGAATCAGATAAATCAGAAGGGAATATTGCTATGTGATATTTCGTGCTAATATTAACCTTTTGTGACGACACACCACTGAAGGATCTACTTCTACCCTCATATTTTTGTGAGTACTAATAAAGTCAGGGCGCAGCTGCAAAGAGCAGACCCATTACAACATTCCGCGAATGAAGGCATAGAACGCAAATCCTCCTAATATAGCTTACCCTCTGAGTTTTTGTGAAAATTCTTCAGAGCGTCAAGCCCAAAAGTGTGCAAGCGCGGAACCATTGCAAGCCTGAGCAAACATAATAAAAGGGCATGGAGGGCATTGCGCTGGACCTTGACCAAAAACCCGCGGACCTAATCTACACACCGCTGTAGACAGATCAGTGGGTATTTCTGATTTAACGATGTTTCAGTACTGCGGTTAGGGGCCATCATTACGCGAACTGAGCCTTGGAAGATGAGAAGAACGTTCGAGCATAAAATGAAATTTGTTTATACAGGGGGAAGGCAAAAGAATGCGTTTTCACAGATCACAATTCGTCCCTTTTTTTCTTTGCAGGGATTGCCGTCGTCGACGGGAGTTCCTCAGCAAAATATTCCCTAAATGTCCCTCTATAATTACACCAGGCCATCCTTCACTGCCCTCGCCGTCTCCAAAACGTGATGTCATCTGTCCTCGTTGTCAAGCTCAGGGCGGCCTACCGTAACTTGCTTCAGCCTGGAGCTCTTCCATAATTTCTTGAATCGATTCAAGAAGGATAGTTTCCTAGGGACGGTAGCTATAACTATGCGAACCCTCTCGAAACCAGCCTTTAAGAAATAATGGTACACGATTCGTCGAGGACCCTATTAGGCTCGACCAGTGTACTATGTTTTTGAGGCGAATTCTCCTGATGCCGTCCACGTAGATGGCCACTATGAAGGTTCTCTGACGGAATGAAATGTGCTCCTCAATTCCAAGTTGGGAGCACTCGCCTTGAATTGAAAAAAAAAGATTGATTGTCCATTTGAATATTTTTTTATTTATTTACAGGTCAATCATGACAGTGAGAAGTGAGGTTAAAAAGGACCCGGGATGGTACGAGATTGATTGACTAAAAATTGAAGTTGAACTATGGGTTAGGGGGAAAGGCTGAATGACCTGTGAAGAAGATATGAAGACAAAATGTATTTTTTTTGCCCCCCCCCCCTTGTATATCCTCCCTCCTAATTCCTTCTAGACTTAAGATTAAGGGTGGAGCCTTGGAGGTGAATGGGAGTGGGTGTGCGGGCTCTCTGATACTGATGCACCACTCAAGTACACCAGTGCCAGAATTTCAATCATAATCATCTGTATAGCAGCGAGATGATTAATTGTGGGGAAGAATAGAAACAAGCATATACAAAAATACATAATCATCACCTTGTTAGCCTGCTTGCGCGCTTTCACTCAGTAGGTTCCTCTTATAATTCGGAATGGAAGACGAGCAGATGCGTAGTTAATCTCAAGCAAATCAACCTTCGTAAGATCATATCTCGCTGGTCTTCGTTTTGATCTGAAAATACACATTATGCAGATCTTTGGTTGTATGATACA
>KZ347144.1:41936-52013 GCA_002352805.1 Teladorsagia circumcincta | reverse complement strand
ATCAGACGATAAGAAGCAAGACCGAAGCTGAAAAGACAAGCCGCTGCGTCTTGAGACGCACGTGAGCGCCTTGCTGTTTGACCGGCTGACGTTCCGCGCCCTCCGCTGCAACACGCATGCCGCGACGCTGATACTCAGCTAAGCGTACGCAGAGAAATTCCGTCGGTGCGATCGATACCGTGGACAACCTTCGTTGAGCTGTTCGTCTTCTCATTCACTCTGCAACTGTTCTGTCAGTCGGTTTTGGGTGTTCTTTTCATTGCACGGGGTTCTTCTGACGGGGGGCGCATATGTAAAATCCATCCGAATAGATTTAAGTAGGTTTTTGCTGCAATCGAACTCCAGTGATTCATTTTCCCCCTCGTGACCGCGCTGACCGCACTATCCACTGGCGAGCGGTTTTGTTATATTAAATATCTGCTCGTGACATTTTTAAGGTTTTGTGTGGGCAACTTGCTGTTTCAGCTGTGCCTGTATGAAGAAAATGAACGACATGAGCTTTTAAATAGGCCGATTTAGCAAACTGTCGTTCGTTTGGGTTCACTGATGGATGCTCCACTCCGGTTCAGCTCGTTCCCACCATCTTTCCAAGAAAGAGATGTCGCCGACTTCACTTTAGAGTGGTCTCTGGATATCTGTCAACCATGAGGCCAAGCAATTCAGCGTTTCATTGAGCTGTCTGGGATTTCTCACACAAACGCACTATTACAGAATCTCCGCTTTCTTACCTCCACTTGAAAAGCTTAGTCCTGCTACCACACTGAAAATCTGTTTTTCCTTCTACACACTCACCCCCTGGTTGACAGAAGCCTTGTAACCTTTCTGAGTAGCTTTATAGGCGCCATCACAAAACACGGGAGCATCCTCTGCCAGTGACAAGGCCTAGGAAGTGGCACGAGTTCATGGGAAAATGGAAATAGTTCACGCATCGGCATCTCCTCCTTGCCTGGGGCTCAGTCTCGTTTCTAACATCTTTTACGTGGTTTTAATTGCATTGGCACCACAGTGCCCCCGTAAGTTGCGAGCGCCGCTTTGTACAAGTACATCCCTTCTAATTCTTGCGGAACGATACCGAACTTGCACATGCGTCGTTTTTGTAATCTTCGGCTGCATCAGTAATTGCAGCACCCCTTGCCACAAAAAATTGTGTCACATGTTGAAGCCGAAGAACATGGCAGTTGCAGGGCCATGTCGTAGCTCCTGTGAATGGTGATAATCTACGGCGCACCGTTAGATTGTGGTATCGCTTATCGCACACATGGGCCGTAGAGCAGATCTAGCTAGCAGAACACGAAAAATTTTCCAGAAACCATTTGGGGGGGGGGGGTTCAGATTTGAGCACTTTGGGAGGAGGTGCAGGGAGGAGCACTCGCAGCACCTGGGGGTAAGCTGGGAGAAGGGAAAGGATGTGAAAATTTTTGTTCTCCTTGGCGCTTCCCCCCTCTCCTGGGCTTAATCCTAGTATCATCCACTATCGTGTTTTTAAATGCCCTGTTTGACTGTTTTCTGCTCCCCCCCCCCCTTCCCAAGGCCGCAAGAGCCTAAGTGTGGTTCAATAGGATGAGGTACTGATATCAGAAATAGAACACGGTTAACGTGAATAACTTCATGCATGAGACAACGCTCACTCTTCCTTCCTTTCATTTCCGCTATTTCCAGCTTGATGTCTGCTCTCGCCTGTCTCCTCTTCTTCTTTGTCTTTCCTACTCTTGTTGGGCACCTATTTTGCACGAAGCAGTCTTTCGCATCAGTTGCAGAAATCCAGCAGCACGTAGTCAAAAACCGAGGTGATCTAGCCATCGCGTTGAGGCCCACCTCCAGGGCGCACCGACGACAATGATGCTGCCGGCCGACTGGGACGTGGTATCAGAAGGTCTTCTTCAAGGTAGCCGTGTCAGAGGAAGCGGGGTCGACGGACTACTCGAACTCGGTTCTCCTAACCGACTCAGTGTGATGCTTCTGCCTGTGCTCTCTCGCGGATCCCTCCCTCCCCAAGGCTCAGTCCCAGGGCTCCAGCCGTTCCCTAATTGTCTGTGCCTTCCGCCACTCGTGACAGGACCATAGACGAAAATTCAAGTAGTGCGTAAACTCGGAAGCGGCAGAGGAGTTGGCAACCGGCTGCACCTAAAACTTATCTCGGATGTTTTGAATCGGACTGCGTTCGAATCGTGTTTTCAGACTCAAAATCAGCATACTCATCTCCATAGACCCATTGACTCTTGCTTCGTCTGCTGTCAACTGTTTCGTTCCGGCTGCATTGATGATGGCTGTTTTTATGACAAGGTGTAGAGGTATGTTGGGTGACGGGCGGATTACGTTTTCCTGTCGAAGGTAGCGGCGTTGGCAGCCCTTCATCTGTTTTTTATGGTGCTGATTCTGCCAATGGTGTCGAATTTGGCATCAGCGTCCTTGGCCGACGTGGACACATTGGGTCTGGGTGATCACAACTTGTGATATTATGCTGTGGCGCACATAAGACCCTTCATTGTTGAGCCTTCTATGATTGCTAGAGGTGCTACTTCATCGTCAAGAGTGTGGAGTAACGAATGGAACTATCACAAAGGTCGCAGTCCTCTGATCAAATTGTGCAAAAGCCCAAGGGTTTCTTGCATACCAGTGGTGATTTGATACCTCAGCTGAAGCACTTATTAAAAGATCATCAAACATTTGTGTCATTGTGAGGGTTAATTGATTACGCATTCAAGTACGTGGAATTGAATGGAAATGTGTTGAGTGTGCTTCCCGTATGGACAATCAGCATAGATTATCTTTAATCTCTGGGGCTGTCATCCTTACCAACGGCTTCGTTCTGGGATTATTACAAAGAACTGATCGGTTCGTTACCAAACCCCTTTGAAATAGCCTCCTTTGGTTTTTGTAAGCGTTCGATCACTACCTCCAATTACTTGGAAAACCTCATCTTTTACGATCATCTAATCCCCTTCACATTCAGCTGTCGCTAAACCAGACTTTGCTATTCATTTCTATGATGTCATACTTGAGGCTCGCGACGTTTAGCAACGCAGCTTGCCGAGATATATCGCCAGTGGCAAATTCAATATGGGCCTATTAGAAAATATAGCGCTAAGGAGGCATGCCCTTTTATCTCGAGTACCTCGCAGAAGCTTTTTTATGTTCCCATCTATTATTAAGGCAACGGTGATGGACAGAGATTGGACACCCTTTCTCGTAAATTTCGAATTATCGGCTTCACTAGTTTGACTTGTTCGGAAGTTGGAAGCAAGCGTCCCCTAGGAATTGCGAGAGCAGGAATCTTTAGCCGACGTGAGAAACTGCGCTGAGTAATTCGAGTGAGCCTAGCACGCGTAGTTTTCATTATGGTATTTTTGCGACCTTCCTTCTGAGCAGTGCTGACGTATTCGCCTGGTTTTCGCTTGATGTTTGCTAGGATTACTCTGTTGTTATAGTAACAGCGGATGATGAAAAGCTATCATGGCGGAAGTTCGCACATTGATGCCACTTATCCGTCATGCGAAATTAGTGACAAACTCGTGGATGAGGAAATGTTGGAGTTCTGTTGGATTTTGCTGCTTGGTTCTTTCTGTTCAACGCAGGCTTATGGTTTGTTTCTTTATTCACTACGGGGAATTTCACGTGCTCATGACAGTGGGAATGAAGTATGCGCTGGACTACAGTGGTGAAGGAAAGGGTATTGGGCTTGGTCAGCTGTTCGGAGCGCAGCACGCATTGGGCTCCTTCCAGAGCAGAAGTGACATCTGAATGCAATTTGATGCGCAGTGTGGTAGCGAGTTGCCGCACGAACCAGCGGTGTTATTCCCTCTCTCTCCCTCGGTGAGTCTGGTGGAGATCGACCGACCTGGCGATGTAAGGCTTGGTTGACCGGGTTAGGTTTGTATGGGGCTTGACCCTCGTGCGCGTGATAAGCGGGGCCATTTGCCACTATAATACTCTCGCCCACGCTCTCGATGTTTTTTTTGGAGCCCAGTCTCAGCCGCTACCTTGATAGTTCATTTTAACATCTGCTAGCATTACGGCAGCCCCTGCTCGTCCGCTTCGCACTGAGGGCCTTGCACTGGCAAACACTGTGGTCGAACTTGACAGTTGGTTATTTCTGAAATGATCATGGGTGGTTTTGAAAGTATAGAAGAAGCGTTATTGAAGTTCACAACTCGACGCTAGAGAATTCCGCAATGTATGGCCTCCGTCTATGTCCATCTATGTCATTCATACTATGTGAGCGAGTGTGGGGATGTATGCGTGAATCTCGATGAGTCTTCCGTTCTAGGCGTCTGATTAACCTTCATTGGCTAAGTGTTTTGTGTTTGTGTCTGTGTTGCTAATTTGTTACCCACTTTGGCGGCGCTCCGACGGCGGCTCTTCTTCGGACTCTTTCTCTTCGTCATCCAGCAACTACCAGCTGGAATCTTTGTCTTTTGTTGTAGGTGTTGGTGTACAATGTAGTTTTATTGAAATCCACATATGGTCAGTGACCGGTAAGCTACCAACGACCCACAAACGATGGATTGGCAGCGATAATCAAGAAGTGAACAGTGAAGACTTTGCTCGTCTCCTTCCGTCCCTCCCTCCCCTGTAGGTCTTGTGATCATCTCATTGCCAGATCGTTGCTGCTTTTATGAAAATCGAATTTCGTAATCATAAGATTGAATGAGACTGCTTTTTTGAAGCCTACTTAACAAGTAATCAGGCTGTGCACAGCGCAGTTTTCTCGCGAGGCGATGGAAATGTAGTCAGTGTGCAGTTCACTTTCTCATGAAAGGAGGCTCTTCCATACACTTTCTTGCATCTGCTTGGTTGTGATGGAAGTGGTGCGAATATTTTGTAGTGGCTTTCGCGTCACATGCAACGCACAGTATCCATGGGTCAGATCGCAGATCGCGTTTCGACGCAGCCGAAGTCTTCCATTGGTCGGCTCTAAATTTCTACTAGTGCCAGCTCGCCTCAGTTCTCGTCCTGATTTTGAATTTAGTTAGCATTGGCGTAGTACATTCCACAGAGGAATAGCTCAAAGCCAAATGTTTTTCGTTTCTGTTTTTTGCTGAACTATAGGTGATGCAAGGAAAATATAAGGTGAGCAGAAGTTCTTAGTGAAATCAATATCATTGAGCACTCAAGCCGTGAACATAATTGCAGATGAATTCATCGGTCATTTCACCAAAATCCCCCTTCAGTGATGTAAATGAAGAGAGTACTGTTTATGAGCTCACCCTATGCAAGTTCCTTTGACAAAGTGCCTTTGATAGGAGTAAGAATACAGGAAACCCTAAGTATGAAAGGTTTCTGACCTTTTCACTTAAAGGTCCTCTGTTTTTCATTCCCTATTCCTGTCAGGAGTACTTGCTTTGTCAAAATATTTGTCTTCCCTACTCAAGGGATCGTTTTATCATTGTAAATAGGGGAGGGGCGGGGGTGGGGTGGGGGGCAAAAAAAAGACACTTTGCTTATGACTCATATCAGGAAGTTTTAACACACATGCTGCCATGGTCCATGGAAGTCTTCCTGCAAAATATTCCTGAAACGACACTCCATATGCATCTACATGATTACTTCAACCGATTTAGGTGATGACTATGTTCCTAGAGATGGAAGCTTTGACTATGCAAGACCCCCTAAAACCATCGTCTCAAATGAAGTCGTAGTGATCCATGATCTGTTGAGAACCACGGTGAGCTCAAACCGTTCCCAGGTTTTGGAAAATTCACGTGATGTCGTTATAGAAAGCTGCTATGGCGTTTCCTGATGGGCTGCAATTTGCTCTTCAATCTTCAGCTGGGAACATTTGATTTGAATTTATCAAAGTCTGATTAGTGCCGTTTTGAAGTGGAGTGAAGTGTCTTTTTTGGCCGCACCTGCATCTCTCATCACTTAGTCAAGTACCAAAGCGTATGCGGCCAAAACTGCAGTTACCGAAAACACAATAAATATGCCGGCTTAGCTTCCAGCCTTGCGGTTCACTGCCGATGTGAGCTAATCGTTTCATCACTGTACAGCCCATATCTCACAGTTAGGCGGGTCCACGGATTTGGCGTGGCGCTAGCCGTACTTGGTAGAAGTTGCGTGATAAGCTCTTGCCAGTATGCTTTTCAGATATCCAGCAATGTATGTTGGAAGCAGCTTATTCGCACCTCTGACAAGTGCGTTGGCCGCACAACAAGTACATAGACCCGTCTAAATAGACGGCGAAATATGGACTGTACATGTGAGCGCTGGTAAATTATGGCAATGATACCATCGAAGGCTGAGCTGCGGTGAAGCAGGGCTCCAGTGCTCTAGGCGGTAGCTCAACTGCCCGAAAAAAGGAATTTCTGGGTTCGTTCCTAGCCTGGGGCGGGAGGTGTTTTGCTATAATCGAGCTTCTTTGTGACTGGCAAATCAAGCTGAAATCTTGATTTTTAGATATCAGTTGACTTAAATCAACAGGAACTTTTTTCTAGAAAGGAAGGGCGATACATCATCCAATTTAGTTAACATCGACGCACTCTTTTTAGGCTGTGGCTGTTTCTTACCTTTCTACTTCATGCCCCTTACCTCTGCTTCTCCTAATCGTATCTAACTTTTTCATGGTCAATTGATTCTCTATTCAATGGCTTTCGTCTCATGTGATGCATCTGATCACATGGTTAAATATCACAGATCGTTTAGTTAGCCATTAATTCCCCCGCAAGTGATCGATGCATTTCAAAAGCTTATATGAGCCAATTTGAAGGCACATCGAAAATGCTTTGAGCCGCTCTCCTGCTCTGTATATTCATCAGGGAAGTCGTTATCTCTCGCGTTCAGTTGAGTGTCACTCCCGCGATTTGTTTACTCCTTGCCTCTACCTCGCCGTCTTCTGCTGTTGCGCGATTGGAGATTGGTTTTCCGATGACGGTGTTTTGTGCATAAGGAATCTGTGTAACTACTATCTTCTATGGCCCGACGTTATTCCTCGTGTGAACAGCCGTTGAAGTTCTGTCCAATCAGACTCTTTTTGCTGTTTCTGTATCTGCTATTATATTCTTCTTCATTTCAGTAATTAACAATCACCATGCGGAGCGAGATGGGAAGCGAAGTGCCGGAGGACTTGGAGGAAGGTCTCTCGGTGGAGAAACAGCAGGAGCAACAGCTGATGAATAAGCTAGCTTCTCAAGGTCGGCTACCCGCTCGACCAGCATCCTCGTTTTTGCAGAAGAAACTGCAGCAGAGGGTAGGCGAATTCAATTATTCCATTGTTTCAAAGAAAGTCTCGTGAAGCGAGGTTGCGATTTAGCTGTTTTTATGTTCGTCAAGTATATTAAGCAGATCATGCACAAGGTAGAGTTTTGCAGGGATCCCTTCACCTTGTCAACAGATTGCTCCCCTTGCTTAGAATAGCGCTCGATTCTCAGGACGGATGATTACCGTAGCAGTGCCATGAAAGAGGTGTTTCAAATAGGGTCGAAGGCGTCCTTATCGCTGCATGGATTCTACCATACGTATGGAGCTGAATAAACCCCCCTAATCCTTCTACTGTGCGCGATTTTGAGTAATGCGAATTCTTCTTCCCATATTGAGCTTTATCGCTAATGAAAGCGCAGCTCGTAAATTTGAGTCATGAGTTGTAACATTTTCTCAGAGTGATTTCAAAAATTTCTTTTCATGAAATGGTTCCATGCATTTTTAAGGTTGGTAGATACTTTCTTTGTCAAGTCTGCATTTCAGAAGTTCTTCGACTCTGGTGATTACGCCATGGATAAAGATCGTAGCAGGCAAGTCGCACCTGTTGTTGCTGGTCGCCTTCCTCATCCGATGGCTGCTCCAACGGTGTTATCTGCAGCTTGCCCAGCCGCAAGATCGGCTTCGGCTGCTGTCGCTGAACCGACTTCTCCCGATGGCGAAACGAATCTTCAGGTATGTTCATCTCGATTTTTTGGCTCAATTTTTGATGAATTTCTGCTTCGAATGCTCATTTGTTTGGTATTTCAGATCCCCCGTCCAGATACTGTGCCTCAGAGAAAGGCTTCTATCATTAATCCATCAGTGCACTGCAAACTCAGCCCAATGCCACATGTTCAGGTTTGTGATGAAATCTGCTCTTTCTGACAATCATCGATCAAGAATTTAAAGAACAATTCAATATCATCAGATTTGTTGACTTTAGAAGCCGCCCTGATAAGAACTTCCGCAGAAGTTTTTGAATTGTTCTTGCACATGGGCGGACGACCGCATGCTTTATGGACCGCGACTGCCTTTTGTGGATCGGCACGCGTCAAGTCTTCTGAATTCCCTTCTTCGGGGTTGTCCAATTTAGTTCGTTAGAGTTTTCCCATAGCAGGATAGGGAGCTGGACTTAGCCAATCACATCATTGCCAGGGGCACCACTTGACTGGCTCTGCAAAATGTTGAATAAGCCGAATTCGCTCTGAAAACCCTCTACGTGTTGTAGCGGAAGTAGTCGATGCTCTCTGTGAGATGTTTTCACACCCTCTTTCTCATTCCCTCTTTTCGACAGTTTTACGGAAACTGAATTTGTTTGGCACATGTTCGATATATGAATGTGTGGTTTTATGCTTGATGGCCATATTTCGCTCCTGGCAAAGACAATGAGGCCGTTTTGAGTAGAAAAGTGGTCTCATTTAGCTTACTTGCCTTTCAACAAAACGTGTGGACTCCACACAAACCAAGAAGCCGGTCCATTCCAGCTTCAGCTAAAACATTCATGGAGTAGTTGTTGTGTGAAGGATTCTACATTGTTTGCCCTGCAGGGTTCATGGGTTCCCACGTTCTGTTGGCTGTTTTTGAGAAATGTCAATATGAACGATTCAACGGGTAGATCAGCGTCCTCACTACATCCTAGCCTTAACCCCGAGCTCAACGCTTGCGCTTTCAAAGTTGTGGGTACGAAATTCGCGCATTTATTTCCAGTCGTCTCAATTTAATGTAAACATTTGGTAAATGAGATTAAACGTCATCTGTTTGGAATGAGTAAGCGACTTCTTATCAGAATCGTAGAGGTTTCCAACGAGAACTTCGCCTTCATAGTATTTGCGACGAAGAGCCGATTTCAGTCTCAAGGTGGCGAACATCGAAGAACGCTTATATTTATCTCTTCGTCTCTCCTTAGCAATTCCTATTCTATTCTGGTGTAGGTCGCTAGGACAGAAAGCGATTTCCGCTTTTCGCAGGGCGAAACTTTTGCGCTGTGGGAATTCCAGGTCTGATTCCCAGGACTTATGGGGCCGGGTGGGGCCGGGTGGAGCAAGGCCCATGATCAGGTCGCTTCTCTAGAACGGTGTGAGTCACTAGGACAGAAAGACTTCGCTTCTCACAGCTCATAATTATTATGCTGCACTAACCCCAGGTTCAAACCTGATCATGGGCCGGGTAGAGCAAAGCCCAACTCGGGGATGGGCCCCCAAAACTCTACATCTGTGGACTCTTCCCCTATTCTTAACCATGAGAACTACGTCATCGACCAGAGTAGAAACGCAGTTTTGGGGCCCCATCCCCGAGTTGGGCCTTGCTCCGCCCGGCTCATGATCAGGTTTGAACCTGGGGTTTCCGCAGCGTAACAGTTCTGCGCTGTGAGAAGCGAAAAAATCTTTCTGTCCTAGCGAGCCGCACCGTTCTAGGGAGGAGTTGTAATTTCTTTTGAAACGTTGGAGGAACGCAAAATTTCTGCACCCCTCCTCTAGAGCTTTCACGATAAAGCCCGGCCGGAACCTTGTAAGTGGCTATTTGAAACTCGCTGGAACTCACTTGGGAATTCCAGCAGATAGCTGTATGTTAAAACGGTCATGACCTAAGCGCGTAAGTTGACCTGTCCACCCGATCTTCAGCACATTGCGACAGTGTCCCTGATCATTGACCGCTTGCGAAGATGCTTTGTGCGTGCCTGTGTACGGCGTTTTTCGTCTAGGATAGAAAAAATCTCACTGTCTGGGCGAAACTCAAAGTCTTTAAGGATCAATGTTTCATCTTCAATGCCCTTTCGTCTTTGAACAGAACTCCTGATAAACGACGAAATAGTGAATAGAAACGAATTGGTTAATCAATGCTAGAAATATCGCAGCTTGTATATTTAACCCATTCGCGACCGGGCGGGATTTCCGACGACTG
>KZ347143.1:0-12197 GCA_002352805.1 Teladorsagia circumcincta | reverse complement strand
CTTTGCACCAGCGAGTCGACCACTTGCCTGATTATTCGACGCTACATTACAAATCGTCTTGCCGATGTGCGCGCGTCGAATACTCAGGCAAGTGTGACGACCGCTCGGCCGCGTTCGCCGCAGGTTCGCCGCGACCCCGCCCAAATTCGTGCAGAACGTGGGGGAGCCGTTATTTAATCCCTTCTGTGATGCGCTACGCTTCCCACTCGAGATTTGCTCTATACAATGACTTGGAATCTTTTTATCCTCCTAAACAATTCTGATACCAATTAAGCGCCCTCGTAGGAGGGAAAGCTTGGTTGGACTGGACGGCGAACTAGCCATTATTTGATCCTCTCATTAAGGATGGTGTGGTCAGCAGCGCCACGTGCTACTGCACGGGTGAGGTTTACTAGGACAGAAAGCGATTTTTCCGCTTTTCGCACGCGGAACAGTTTTCGCTGCAGGACCAAGTCCACCACTGCACAAGAGTTTCGCGCGCGGAAAGCGAAAAAGTCGCTTTCTGTCGTAGTGAACCACACCCCTACTGCACCCCTTCCGTTAACTGCCTTAATACTGATGACAAGACTGTATTATATCATAAAGGTTCCAAGCAAGGTCAACCTAGGGGTTAAGCCTTTAAAAATTCAAAGATTTTGTGGCCTCGTGTCGGTACAAGGCCCAACACCATACGTGAGGTCACCCATCCCTAACCCCCTTCTTCCACTTCGGCTGTCCGGTAGCATTTGATTTTGGGAGCAGTGGACACCCTACAACTCCGCCCACACTTCCGTGCCTCAAGAAACGACAAATTCCCCCTTCTGTCTATAGCACGCCTCTTCCGTGAAGTTTTCGCCACATCATCCATAATAGATCGGGAACTATACCTTCACCGCAATCACGAGCCCTTCGAATTTCCAAAAATACGACCCCTACTCTACTTTACTCAAATACGACAACCTGTGGCCAGGGGAACGGACGATTGACCCTGATTCAAATCCAATAGAAGATGCACATGACACTGCTCACTGCTCTGCCCAAGTTAAACTCCCCTCTCCTTCGAAAAGCGAGAAAATGCCGGGTGCAGATCACATACCATAACTGACGACGGCCGCGAAAAGCGATGTTGCAAACTGCCACGTTTTCGCGGGCGGCCGTCATCAGTTGTGGCATATGGTCTGCACCGACGACTTTCGATGCTATCTTAGTTGAGGGGGGCCACGCGGCGGCACGGCACTCAGTTCGTCTACTCTTTCAAGGCTTAGCTCCCGATGGCGCGTATTTGGAAACTGCCAAGTAGTGGCAAAATAGTAATTGTAAATAGTAATAACAATAACATAATAATGGTAGTGATAGTAACTGCTTTTGGGACTAAGCCTTGGAGGAACTGACGAACAGAACGCCGCGCCGCCGCGTGGCCCCCCTCAACTAAGATAGCACCCGACTTTCTCGTGTATTGAAGGGGAATTTACCACAAATGACGATGGCCAAGAAAGACAAGGCTTCTCCTTCCCTTTTTCTCTTAGCCGTCGTCATCTGTCGTGTGTGATCTGCACTCGACGCTCTTCTTGGTTTCCGAAATAGAGTTTACGTTAAAATGTTACACCTTCCAGGAAACAAGCCCTGGATGCGACATAGGTTTCGGACTTCCCAACTCCCCTGATGATTCTGAGGAATGGATTCACAACCTTTTCTCAATACTGAGATTTGAGAAGGTCAAAAGCAGCATTCCGAATGTGCACAATCAATTTATAAAACCCTAGAAAGACCCGAAACGCTGAAGCACAACTTCACGGTTCGATTGATCAGTCGTCCAATCGTACTTTGTTGTTCGAGTGCGGTTGTGGTGGACGTGGTTACACGCAATACACCGCATCACACGCCATGGATTCTGGCAGCCAGCCACTCACCGAGATCACGTTCTCGTCGAGCCGTGCTTCTTTTGTTTGCTCTGTCGTAGCTAATGTTATGGATTACTCCACATATGTAGAGTGTTGGCGTGATTCTGAAAGTTTTGTAGTTCAGAAAGAAAAAAGTGGCGCTGTCGAAGTTGCGCGAAAGATTGCGAAATCACCGGTCGCTCACTGCTTTGCGCTTTTATCATAGTGAATTTATCTTTGCACTTCGTTTGTTGCTAGATATTTCGTGCCTGGAAGTAGCGACTGACTGCGGAAATTGTGTGCTTTTATCGCTTTTCCTTGAGATTGTGTTTTTTGTTTTGATTGCTTCTCCACGTTTAAATCACTAAGGTAAAGATGTCGGCTGTGGGGGATGAACGCAGCGACAAAAGAATGGAGCTCGAACGAAAGAAGCAGAAGTTGGCCGAGATGCGAGAAGCAAGAAGACGAGCAGATGAAGAGAAGAAGCGCCAACTTCTTGCTTCTGTCCCTGTTGAGAACGGTAATTGTTCTTCTTGAACATCATTCTATCAAAGGAGCTGACGGGTCAGTGGGACCGCTTAGTCGTGACTAGTAATTTTTTGTTTTCTCCTATTCTATTCCACCTTTCTGGTTTTACTTATTACTTGGACTTTCTTCTGTGGTCCTGCCACGAAGAGCGGAAAACACAGACGATTAGAGTACGAGTGAAAGCCCTGGGACCAAACTTGGGGCCGTATGCTGAATGTTGGGTAGGGGCTGGGGTCCCCGACCCGCGATGCTGAATGCTGGGAAATCGTTGGGGCCCCCATCATGGTTTCGTCGCGGGACCAACCAGCCAACAGCCGCCGCCTGATCGGACGTATTCACCGAACCGTTTGCCGCTTTGAAAAACTTTCCCGCGCGCGCGTGTTTAAACGGATCTTCAATGGGGCGAGCTTTCCTTTTAGGTAATAGTGTGATAGTCACTACGTACATTGTATTGTGGTCGCTAACAAATCTCAGCGCTCAATTTCACCTCTTGAGGTTACTCTGCGCGAGTTCTTATTGCAAGTTGAAACCTATACAAGAAGAATGAATGTTAATTGGACAATAAGGCCGTTGCGCGAGCTAGTAGTAGTAAACGTCATTGAATAGCATCCATTAATGTTGCAGTATGGAATTCGGGCAATACAACAGCGCGCCTGCTGAAAGCACCACTAAGTTAACCCCGTTTTTACTTATTAAAACACTAAATAGTATTTTACTAATGGTTCCTTGATGCTAATCATGAAACGCTTGTATGTGGCACTCTTCAATACGGATTTTCGACAAATAGCGTACATAGGAGTGTTCAGACCCAATTTTTTGACTACTGTAATACCGAAAAGTGATCCCACTAATGTGTTCTCGAAACATTTCGGTGCTATCTTAGTTGGAGGGGGCCACGCGGCGGCGCGGCGCTCTGTTCGTCTGCTCCTGAAAGGCTTAGTCCCAGAGGCAGTTACTATTTCGCCATCATATCACGCGACAGTACCGAAATACTCGCCATTGGGGACTAAGCCTTGGAGGAGCAGCGAACAGAGCGCCGCGCTGCCGCGTGGCTCCCTCCAACTAAGATAGCACCAACAGCAATGCATCTTTTCCTTGACTGATTCTTTTGTATCCAGGTGAAAGGCGCTGTACACAGATCAACTCAAAAGATCAAAACACAATTGACTTGTCGTTCTTGAAGTAGGACCAATGACGGGTGTCTAGATGAAAGCGCCCAAACCCAAATTCCGACTATCCTCGATCCACGTACGCCATATTTAGGAGTTCTGAAACGTAAACTTATCCGTGAAATGAAAGGCATGAACAACTTCACAATCAGGAGAGATGAATGTATAGGATAGCAAGCTCAAAATCTCAAGAAGGCGTCAGAGTTGTATCGGTTACTATCACAGGTCAGCTAGAAGAAAAGCTCGCCCCATTGAACATTCGTTTAAACGCGCGCGCGCGGGAACGTTTTTCAAAGAGGCAAACGGTTCGGTGAATACGTCCGATCCCGCCGCCTTTGATTTTTCTGTTCAATTTCCATTTGTTTGGTGTTTATGCTAGCAACTGTACTGTCAGCGAAGCGTCAGTTACAAAATGGAATCGAATGCCAACGAATCGATCAAAGATTGATGAAATGAGACAGAAAACTAGAAAAGTAGAAGTAGAACGGCACGGTCACATAGCACAGGAACTTAGCAGCAATCTAAATATTACAGAGGAATTGAGATGGATTAGACCAACAATTGAAGATATCTATGAAATTAGATAGGTATTAGAGTCCGATGAGTAGGCGCAACCGTAATCCATGACCGTTGGCGCGTAACTCAAATCGATGCCACGTGGCATCGACTGTCGTTCTGTCTGAGCACTCCACGTCGACGGATGGACGCTACGGAGCCCGTCCACTGTACGAAGCACCTGTGCTGTAGAAGGGTGAATGTGGGAACCTCCCGCACGTGCCGGAGTGTGCTCTGGTGGCACGTTGGAGTTGACCTCCCGAGGCGAACGCTGCGTGTATTTTTGGATGGCCTCCCTAGGGTGGCTTCGGTGTGTGGGGGCAGTGAGGGCTCGCAGTTAGAGCACTATACCCCCTCATCGCGCTGACACTGGAGCGTGCTTGTGCGCGGAAGCATAGTATTAGCGCGCTCCAGCGTCAACGTGGATTACGGTTGCGCTCACTCATCGGACTGCGAAAACCGTCTTGTATCTATGAACGACTATATGGTTAAATATTACTGATAGTACTTAGGCAAGGTTGCGAAATTAAAGGCGGCGGCTGTTGGCTGGTTGGTCCCGCGACGAAACCATGATGGGGCCCCAACGACTTCCCAGCATTCAGCATCGCGGGTCGGGGACCCCAGCCCCTACCCGACATTCAGCATACGGCCCTCGGAGAGGGGGCACACCCGCGAGAGGGCGCGGCAGGGGGCATCGGATTTGGACGGTTTATAGGACCGAGTTCGATTAGCTTGTCGACTTGAATGGAATGGTGGGGTTGATTTAGCTCAATTCTTGCTAATCAATAGATCTTGCCCTATATGTTCAGGTGTAACTAAACAAAGTCTCACTTCCACTGAAGTACAAGAACTACTCGCCGAAGTTGGAATACCTACTGAACCGCGGCTAGAAAAAACTCCAGAAAGAACAAATGGTTTGAGCGACAGTGTAAGCTACCATTCAAAATCACAGTGGCACCTTTTACCTGGCATTTTCTTAATCAATCAATTCGGTTTAGGACTACCATCTTTCCCCGATGGCTTCTCAAATTATGGCCGGATCTCGAAGTTTGCAACTTGAGTTCTCTAACGTGCACTCTGTGGCCATTCCGACAAAGGACGCTGTATGTTTGTAATAAGATATCGCCGTCTCTCTGCTAAAGTGCTGTTAAACTTTTTTGTTGCAAACTTGCGGCGCAACATCTTGATTTGTGTACGGAGCGCTTGAGATATAGGCACTATACAACTACTACAACGCCAAAGTCTCAAAATTTTTATTTTTTGAAGCCTTCTACGGGGGTACTTCGAGGCCCTGATTAGGAAATGGTATTGACAACTTCATACAGTTGTTTTCACCAAATTCATTGTAAACTTCTGTATAGAGGTTATTTGTTGTCCTGATTGCAAATATACATTCATTCTTGGTGCCTGTTCTGCTCATCTACGCTCTCTCACTGATTAGATCGCTACCAGGACTAAGCCTTTGGAAAAAGGAGGGCCCAAGGTGATTGAGCCACTCACCCTGTGACCTCACCACACTTGACTTTCTTTTTCACATGGTACCATTTCAATCCACTTCGTAGTTTCCCTGTCCCCGTATGCAGGGTAAAACGGTCGAGATTCGTCAACAGCTCGTCGGGGAGTTTGGCCCGTTCATTCACGCTCTTCCGCGCGGATATTCACTGTCCCTAGGCTTGGTGCAAAGCATTATGTATAGGTAAGAGAGCACTGAGCAGCGCTCACGCCAAAAACGGATGTCATATTCCTCGTCAGGACACCAAACGAGCTCTATACAGAAGTTTACACCGAAATTGGTGAAAACAGTTGTCGTGACAAGGTGACGTCAGCTGGCACCAGATGGCACCACTGCTAAAGATGAATGTCATTCTTGTAATCAGATCATCAAAGTTTCCCTCATGGGCAAAGTTCGGCGAAAAATAAAATTTGAAGGTTCTGGGCTCGTAAGGGCGCTTGCATAGTCGGTCGTCCGACCGCACGATCAATACGCACCTACTATCTCACACCACAGTCGGACTTGCGAAATACGACAGCCACGAGTCGAGTCGAGTTGACGCGCAGTTAAGTGATGTCTGGGTTTCCATTGGTGCCGCGTCGCTTCCTCTATGCGACCGCGGTTTATGCGACACTTGCGGTCGTTGCTGTCGGACGACCGACTATGCATGCGCCCTAATACTTGAATAATGTCGGGGTATGTCATCAATGGAATATAGGTGGTTTTGTGAAATTCGGTGCAGGACACCCAACTTGCGTTAGCTTTATTCGGTATCCTGCATAGAACTGATATTTCTTCGTGCCTACTATATTTATCTCATGCTCCTAGCTCCTCTTGTCACGTCACACTGCTCAGTCCCTTTACCGTCGTCCTAAAGCTCATCTTATGCAGCTACAAAAGCTAAGGAGCATTTTCTGGGCAGTAGTTCATGTTTTGTACAGATTCTCTTGTCATTTAATCGCGCTCCAATTGACCTTTTTATCTCATATTAATTGTTATCTCAGAAAAATACATCGTAGCGCGCTAATATTCTTTGATTTTCTGGACGATCGCTTTTCTACACCGTATCTCCCTCTTAGCCTTTTTTTGTGTAGGGGACAGTAAGGTTAGCCAGGGGTTTGCTTGGACATTGCAAGGGCGATTTTGCTTTTTTATGATGTGGACCACTTTGCCATTTAGTTCAAACAAGCTCGTCTTCAGGCACAGTACTCCAAAACTACTCAAACAGATGACGACCGTGTATCAATGGGAGAATTTAGCACAGGTAGTCAAGAGTTTGACTACGACGATGACATGCTCCCGATGGACGGAGGTGGATTTAGGGGTAAATTTCTAATTTCCATACGTAATACAAATATATAATCTTATTGGAGAGTAGTTTTCTTCCATTTTCTTCCATTTACATGTTTTAGATCGGGTACATTCTCATGACGTCGATTCGCCCATGACCGACGACTTGGCCGGTATACTGCCAAATATTCCAGGGTTCAATTTTGCCAAGCATAAGGAAGAGGTATGTTGTACGCGGTGCCTTGAACTTCACGATTGAAGGTGTCGTAGTTGTTTTTAAGCAGAAATTTTATCATTATTTATTGTTATTTGGACCTTAATGAGGTTGCTCCGCTGCTCAGGTTTATGTTCCAGCCAGAAACTGTTAAAGAAGAGCCAGCTCCTGTACGCATACCTGACCTCAGTGAAGAGGAAAAGAACCAAATTGTAGCAAGTCAAGGATTCCAGGTGAGTGTACTGCCATCCCTAATTTCGTTACTGGGAAATTTTACCCTTTGTTTGCTTTCGTAAGAAGTTTTTGCATGGCTCACTATATTGGCAGTAGGGGATTGATCGGTTGGGTATATTCAAGAATATTTTCATTATAGAAAAACTAGGCTTGCGGAAAACTAGCTTTTTTGTATAGATCCGACTCTTTAAGAAGTCTGCAATCGTTTTTTAGACTTTCTTCAACTACGCAGCCAAAGTGATTGAGCGAGCTCTTGCTGAAGCTGAGAATGTAAGTGGACCAGTTATCCAATAAGTTTTGTCAATTCTCTAATTTGGCATAGATGCTTCTCATATGCTTTGTTTGTAGGTAGATATTTTCATCGATTATGCGCGAGATGGTCACGGCGAAGTGATTGCATCGAGTGACCGTCTGGTGTTGTCGAGAGTGTTTTCCGATCCAAAATGGTCTCAAAATAGGTACGCGTTCTTTGAAAATTGATTAGGGTGATTGTTGTAATTCTACCAGCATTCAAGACAAGCTGTCTAAGATCGTTTTGAGAGAATTTTCTTAGAAATCATAACCTTCTTGAGATTTCTCATGCTGGTTTTCTCGCACATACTCAGAAAGGAAGTGACTTTTTCGCTCTGTGAAGTGCGAGGCTTTTTCGCTGCGAGAGACCAGTGGTCATGGGTGCACCTGAGGTTTCCGCTGCGAGAAAGTCGCTTTCTTTTCTGACTTACATCTCCAACCCATCAATGCGTTGCTTTGCGTAACTTCCTTTTGATAGTAGTGTCTATCTTTTTACAATAGTATCTATCTAGTCCATCTATTATAACAGTCTTCTTTAACGAAAGCTCTTCTAACCAAGTCTTGAATTAATGCTAAACCAAGCCTTTTCACCTCGAGCAATAAATTGTCAGAGTTTTCCTTTCTCCAACGTTGACAAATTATGCTGGGTTGGTTTTCAATCATGTATTCTAGCCTGAAATGGGGATTAGCAATTCCCCATGAATAATTTTCTGTAGGGAGTTCCATTTGTGATGTGAATGGTAAATCCATTTCAGAGCTGTCACAGGAATCGCTTTCTCAGAACAACATCCAGAACTGGTTGCCGTGTCGTATGACTTCGTGAGTGGTTGACATTTTGAGTTCTTTTTTTCCCACTGGACATGTGGTAGATCAGATAAAGTTCAACGCCATCCGTGATCGTTACCGTAGGCAGGTGTTCCACACCGTGTTTTCCAGAACAAAGACATTCCCTCTGAGCCTCCTGGCGTCGTGCTTATATGGAATACAAAATTCAAAAAGGACTCTCCAGAGTGAGTGTTTCGGCTGCGCTATCTTTTGTTCATTTTTGTTACGTTCATCTTGAATTACTGCATGAAAAGCATTTCAACAAGCATTCCGTAGGTACGTATTCCACTGCCAATCACGGTTAGCGTCCGTTGCGTTGGCGCGCTTTCATGCACATCTCATCATGGCCGGGTGCTACTCCGGTCAGATCTGCATGTGGGACAATCGAGTTGCCAATAAGAAAACTCCTATTCACAAGGTATTACCAGTTTTCAGCAATGGAAGTATTTTTTTGTGGAGTCCAGTGGAGTTCCTAACTTTCTTCCAGAGTCCTCTTTCAACCTCTGCACATACACATCCTGTGTACGCATTGGAGGTCATCGGTACACATAATGCACACAATCTGGTAAGTTTGTTAATCAGCGTTTTGAAATAAATTGCTTTCATTCGAAGATTTTCTTTGTAAGGTGTCTATAAGTACGGACGGCAAGATGTGCAGTTGGAATGTGGATAACCTGACTCAACCAGTTGATGGTAAAGAGCTACTGTCAAGGCAAGGAAAACAGGTGAATATCGATTTTATAACTCGTCGTAATTTCGAACATATAAAAACTATTGAATTTTTGAATCGGTCCTACTTCTGTGGAGCTGGGGTTAAACTTCATCTCATTTTAGCTGTTCCACCGCATGAAAAACCGTCTACTTGTCTCCCTCCTCTGAAACTCCGATTTTTGGCCAGTAGTGACCTCCTCAAAATCTTTCTAGCATGCTTAATGTTGCAGGCTGAAAACTTAAAAGCGAGCGAGACCTCTCTCTTTAGTGTCGATATATAACGAAGGTCACCCGTCATTTTTCTATCTTCGATTAGATCGTGCAGGTTGAGTTCCACTCTACCCGCCGTGAACGCAGTGACTGTATTTGACTTGGCAGGCAACGCGGGGTTTTCCAAAGCTGAAAATCAATTCAGTTCGGTAATCAGTTCATCAATTTGCTTTTAATACGTAATTGTCTGGGCACTTATGTCTTGTTACGAATGTTTTATACAAAATATGACTTAGTGCTGCGCATCGGTTTTTAAAGCATTTATTATTTCAGATCCCGTGCCTATGTATGTCTTTTCCGGTGGCGGACATGAATAATTTTGTAGTTGGAAGTGAGGATGGTCACGCATATGCTCTGAGTCGTCACGGAACGGGACAACCAAACACACAGGAGCATACATTCTTCGATGGTAATCATTGATTTGTGAAAGATTCCTTCGAGTTTTCGCTGTTTTTTTTGCAAATGGTCTCCATTGGAAGAAGCAAATACAGGAACAACAGTGCCTTCTAAGCTTGAATCAGTGATGGTTCATCTTCTCTTTGTTGCAACTTACTGTAGAAATTCGCATGACAGAGGCAGTTGAAGGCGCAGTTTTCGATGAAAAGGCATTCCATTATTATCCAAGGTCGAGGTGGTTAGTGGTGCAGCATCGAAGAAAAAGCCATTAAAAACGGGCTATTGATACTTTTTTATTCATTTCCTACACTCCGTTCTTTATAGGTCATGGCGCACCAGTGTGTGGAATAGCTTTCCATCGTGCCACGGGTCCAGTAGATCTTTCTCACCTTTTCCTTACTTCAAGTTCTGACTGGACTGTGAAATTGTGGAGTACAAAGGTGGGTGTCTGGTGCTACTAACTACTACTAACTACTTTTTTTTATTTTTTTTAAATTCAGTATTTTTGGGAGTTTTTTGTCTATTCTGATTTCTTTATAGGATCCCAAGTTGCGGTTCTCTTTCGAGTCACATAATGACTACGTTTTCGATGTAGCCTGGTCACCAGTGCATCCTGCTGTTTTCACTTCAATTGATGCCGAGGGCAACGTATGCTTCTGTTTTTTCATCTGTAAATTTCACTAATGGATGTCGACATCATTTCTTAGTCTATCATCCTTTTCAGTTATTCCTTTGGAATCTGAACGAGGACATAGAAGGTCCTGTTGCACGAATGAACATTGCCCAAGATGGATTCTTGAAGAAAATCGCATGGGCTGAGAATGGTTTGTCGAGCCTTTCATAGAGATGTGGTTTGCTACGACAGAGAGCGATCATTCCGTTTTCGAAGCGCGAAATATTTTTCAGTGTGGGAACCATGGGTTCACCACTATACAGGGGAAGCCGGGGACCCCGCAGCGAGAAAATTTTGCGCGAGAACGGAAAAGTTGCTTTCTTTCTCAGCGAGCCACACCTCCTTTCACATCACAGAGTAATGAAATATGTGTCAACATATTTAAGGGCAACACTTATGCGTTGGAGACGACCAGGGTAATCTTCAGCTATTCGACGTTCATGAAAGTATGTACGTATTGAGAAGCGAAGAATGGACGAGATTTGCGCGGTACGTGGTTTCCGGAGGCCTTCCATTTGAGTTTTCTGTGGAAAATGTTTCTAGCATCGGCTTCATTATTTTTTGCTGCGATTTTGTGATCAAATATTTTTTAACATTGAAGATTGCAGTGCTTTCTAGCATGGCTTCATTATTTTTTGCTGCGATCTTGTGATCAAATATTTTTTAATATTGAAGATTGCAGTGGCAGTGCTGCAATCTGCGTGGCTAATGTATTTTAGAGCTGTAGTTTGATCTTTGTTTCAATTTGTTTACGAAAATCTTTTCCCATTCTGACGTGATCGGCTGCATTTTCATTTGAAGAAATTGATGTTGCTTGCAGAGTTTTGGCGGATATGAAGCAAGCGAACGAAGAAGCCGATGAAATGTCTGAAGTGATGTCTCGCCTTTCCGATGGCATAGGAGGATTAGGTGGTGGAAGTACTGTGGCCAGTTTAGCTGGGGTAAACGTTTCTCCGCGACAAAACTGGTAGACGGGTAAGGTGGTTCTGCTCTTTGATATCTTTGATCCATTTTTGATAGGTGGAAATACGTGGCGGACTAAAATTACGGTAACATGAGTCGTCGCATGCGTTCAAAACCAAAAACAGATATTTTCTACGATTCTAGCTCATGAGGAATCACTCAAGGAACACCCATTTTCTAATTGCTTGAATCGGATGAGTTCGCCGTTTCCCACCAATACGCCGCAGTGAGGGAGCTGGCCGGTATACTTCGCCTTCTTGTCTCGCAAACGTCAGCTATTCTATGAAGTGACCCTGTTCTTGATTTATTGACCCTGAACAAATATAGTTAGTTTTCCGACTGTCCTTTTCTAGCTGTTTAAATTTTCATGGACATTTTATCTTGTTACCGTAATTTGTGGCCACCCTGTAGGTTTCGGGGGACCACGTCTGCTTAGCGGCTGTAAAGACCAGAACAAGAGCGTCCATAGCGGTAAGGATGAGAGTTCCGATAGCACGTTTGTTTCAAGTAGCTTTTTGATGCTGACGAGATGAAAACAGTCTTGAATGGAACGGGGAAGTGGTCTTGAGCCAGCGGAAGGCCATTTTTCTTTAGGCACAACAGGGAGCTCCAGAATGGGTGGACCACCTACCACGTGTAAAAAAATTGCATAGTGGTGCATTGGATAGTGCTCGCAATATGTATGAAAGTTTACTGGTTGCTATCGGAAAGCTAATCCAAATAGCGA